>JAYMSG010000434.1:0-10003 GCA_036897925.1 Aragoa abietina | reverse complement strand
CTTTTCTTGTTGTGTAATGCATCATAAGGTCAGCGTGAGATAGGTTGTTTGTTTGTGTGTAGAGGTGTGGTAGCAAACAAGTAGTGGCTTTCTTGAAATGGCAAGTTTAATGTGAGATATCCAGCTTGCTACAAGTCATTTTGAAATCTAATAGTATTGGGTTTGTGTATTTTTCACAAAGGATTTGATGGTGTGTTCGGAAATAAAATCGAGCACTAGTGACTGCATCTACCTGCCTCCTAGATCATCTTCTATTTTCATAAATTCACCTTTTAAATTTTCGTCTGTGTTTATAGTATTTAAGGAAACTTTCATTTCTTATCTCTTTCTCATAAAAAAAATGCATGCAATAAGAAACATTACCTATAAGGTGACTTTTACACAAATAAAAATTTATAATTGCGTAGAAGCACTCTACAATATGCACTTTCGTGAAGTTCTCGTAAACACCTCCAAGGTGAACGATCGATCATTTACAAAATGTAACATACAAGTTTCATTACTTTTTGTTGAAGTTTAGTCCACGAAATGCAAGATATGGACTAAATCTTAATTTCCACTTAACATTTACTTAATCAAGAGATTTGTGGAAAAAGACACGGCTCGTTTTGCTTATATATTGTTGGTTGGATTTGGTTAGACTTGGTATCGATCGTTTGTTCACATTCATGGTTGTTTTAATTTTGTAATCTAAACTTTTTTGACATTTGAGACAAAGATTTTTGTCCGTTCCATTGCATTTAAGTTTTGATATTGATGTTCTACTGGCCATTAAACAAATTATTAATGCCTATAATTACAAAGTGACAAATTGAAAAAGTTAAGTACATACTTTCTTTATGATTCCTCTCATTCTTGCTCTTGTTTTGTGATTTCGAATAAGAAAATATACGCGGTGAAATCTTTCTGAGACTATGGAAAGGCTAGAACTACGAAAGTCAAGTATAACCTACCCTAGTGTACGGGGTAATTGTCTGGCAAATTTCCATACCAAGTTTTGATTTCCTCCAACCCAATGGCGGAAGGTGGGGGGTTTGGTTTTGTTTTTAAAAAATTAAGTTTTAACACCCAAAGTTTAAGTTTGCCCCCACCCCCTACCAACGTTCTATATTTATTATATTATATTTTAGGTTTTACGATTTATGTATAGCTATTGCGAACCGAAAGAAAAATATCGCCCCCTTAATTACAATCTTAATTCCACTCCTGCTCTTAACAATGTGTTTCTCAAGAGGTCGGAACCGAGTCAAAACTACTTAACTCAAATGGTAAGTCGAGACACCACATGATTGAGCGGTTATAAGTTCGATTTCCAGAGATTGCAAAAAAATTATTTAGTTTATTTAGTTCTGAATAGAGTTCGGAGTTAATTTTTAATGGAACTCCATAATTAGTTGATTGATTTAATGATTTTAATGAAATGATATTTGAAAAGAAAAAGAAAAAAGAAAAAAAGGGTTCTGAACGAGGATGGGTAAGATTGGAAATACACTATATTAGTACTACTTAATTATAATTGCTGAGTAATAATTAGTAGTCTATGTTGTATTGGCGGCAAAAAAACGGTGAAATATATAAAGCAGTCGGTCGGTCGGCCGCCAATTCCCGTCAGCTTGATGGCAGCAGCCAGCAAGTCATCAATATGGAGCAGATGAATTATGTGGAAGATAAAATTTCCCACTGACTAATGACTAATTTTATAACAATGGAGACATATTTAGGTGACCTACACACTCAAAAACTTACTAAAAGATATCGAGTTAATATTGTTCGCATCTAAGACCTGAGAATTGAGCTAGCATTACGTATGTGAAACAAATAAACATCGCGGAAGGAAGACTGCCGGTCTCAAGTCCGATGATACACAACTCAAGAACACGAGCGTCTGAAATCAATAAAACACGCGTGGAAACAAGTAGAGGAGTTAGTAATTTTCATTACTTAAAAAAATTCTCAGTTTATAGAACCGTTTACACAAGAAGTTAACTATGCTAAATATGGACACATGTGATTGACTATATACTAAGAAAGATTCTCCAAAAAGTACTAGGAATTAATGATTTTTCGAAGTTAGGAGCGGTCAATCTTATTTACGATTGGATCTATACCGTGCAATTTGCGGTATGAGAGGTCTCATTGTAATTTAATAGAAAGGTGACACAATACGAAGGACATGGTGCCTATAAGGTTTTGACCTTGTCAAGTAAGTATATGTTCTATGCCTCTACTTATAACAACAACAACACTAAGATCCAAATTGTTCCAAAGTCAATATACAAGTTGTATGGAGAGCTTGGTTTGGCCAACTAATATTTGCTACAAACCAAACCAAATCAAATATAACCAATTCCCGTTCGTAGACAGGGTATGGGGAGGGTAAAATATATGCAGTCATACCCTTAAGAAGACTGTTTCCGTAGAGATCACCGGCTCAATATGCAACTGGAAGATTGATAACGGTTTCCCATTTACCGCCCATGGTTACTCGATCCCCTAACATACTGGTTAGAGTAGAGGTATTCTACCAACTGAGCTAGAATTCCTTGTCCAACTCATATTTGCTACCTTTTACATAATTTCATTTCTATAATTCCAACTTGCATGTACATTTGATGATATACATTTCGATTCCAGAATTCGAGAAATATGGATTCGAGTTTTCTTCACACTTGCAATTGAGGATTGAGATCAAATTTTAAATTTTACGATCTAATAGTAGACAAAGGTAATGTGGGTAATTGTCATCATTAAATTACCCATATCCTGCCACAAAGCCACAGTTTAACTTTTCCGTATCGTATTTGATCGGCAATTACTATTAAATTATATCGGCACTTTTTTAAAGATATAATATTTCGTACCTTTTTATAATCTAATTTTCTTATGGGTATAAATATTAGTAATTCGTACTCAAAGGCAACACTAAAAGGTTGAATATTGTAATGGGACCGAGAAAATACAACTATTCAGAATCATCCAAATGTTCATAACTAACTTTCTTAAGGAACTCTAGAATTAGAGGCCTTATGCATATAAATAAACCTAATTTGATCAAGATGGGCCTGTGGTATCTACCCTAATTTGATTCAATGTATAATACTTGCATTATAGATATACCCAATCTTATTCAACACATGCACGTCGTCTCTCACATGCATAGAATCATGCAAAATCTTTTCTCCGGTTGTTTACCCCTTGACACCAAAAAAGACGACGACACAAACATGTAAAACCCTAGGGTTTCGACATCACTATCGGCGGCGTTCTTGCCGGTCGCATCGTGATCGAGCTGTTCACCGACACTGTGCCACACACAGCTGAAAATTTCAATGCTCTCTGCCCTGGCGAGTCAGGGTTTCGCTACAAGGGCTCTACCTTCCACCGCGTTCTCAGTAGTCTGTGTCAAGGCAGCACCATTGACGGAGCGAACCATATATACGGACTAGATTCGAACCCGAGAAATTCATCCGGAAGCATGATATCGGTACATTGTCGATGTTAAACTCTCATGGACCCGAGTTCTTTATCGTAACCGCTAAGTCCGCTCCCCATGATAGCAAATGCGTGGTGGTCGGGCAGCTTATCGAAGGGCTTGACATTGTGAGCGCAGTGGTGAACTTAGGCTCCGAATCGGGAAAGCCTTTCACAGTCATTGGGATTGCCGAGTGCGGCGAATTCCCGTGAGTAATGACTTTTTGTTGGTTTATGATTGCAATAAAATCTTTATGAATTAATAATGTTAGGAACGTGAAACTTTATTATTTTAAAGCATTAAACTAGATGTTATACAAAGCTAGATGTTATAGAGTCATATGTTATTAATTTATAGAGAATTAATTTAAAGAGGTTCTACTATATCTCATTTTGGTATATTCTTCTAAACACTCGAGTCATTCGTGCAATATTCGATCGCGAAATTCACAGAGACAATAGTCGTTACTTGTCGCATCGGTAATATCTAATTTTCCTCATAGATTTCATGTCGTTATTTTAATGAAAATCGCAATATATAGAGCGCACAAGAGGCAGTGCAGTGAGTTAAAATATGCTCTATCAGTGATATGTATTTGGATGACATAATATATATTTTTGTCGATCATGAATGAGTAAAGATTTGATTGAATCATTACATATTCATTCATTGTCAACACTTAAGTTTTGCTTTATGTACTAGCTTACACAAGCCTGCTATCTCTGTATTTTCGTGAAAATGTACATGTATATTTTGTATGATTTTCTCTGTTAAACATCTTCACTGGATGTAAATAGCTACTTGATCATAGTTGTCATGTGTTATTGAGAAAATTGGTTTATTTAACATAGCTCCTTTCCCCTCCTTGATTGAATTGTGCTACCAGGTTATGTGTTTATGTAAAATGGAGTAAGATTCATGGATTGGTTTTGACAGATGACGTACTCTCAAGTGAGCGACTTCTCTGATTCCATGCATTAGTCGGAG
Source organism: Aragoa abietina (assembly GCA_036897925.1). Taxonomy (NCBI): domain Eukaryota; kingdom Viridiplantae; phylum Streptophyta; class Magnoliopsida; order Lamiales; family Plantaginaceae; genus Aragoa; species Aragoa abietina. The sequence goes on along the minus strand of JAYMSG010000434.1, from coordinate 5,544 downwards.
TATCATATTTCATTCTAAATTGATTGTGCATGAGTTCGTTCTTTGCTATATCCTACATTCCTACATTACTAATGTGGTTGAAAACTTGGTTAAGACTTTGTGGTATGATTTAATGCAATAGGTACTGTAATCGTTTAGTGGGGGCAGATTTGCTTCCATTTCCCTCCTCTGTGTTATGCGAATCCTGATGCTTCTTGGTCTGTGTCATGTACGCATTACAACTCTTATTTAATTATCATTTGAAGCTGGCCTTTTGGTTTGTGTAGATGATTTGAAGTATTAATGACTCATCTATCTCAAAGAGTGCTAATACAGGGTGCTGGAGTAATGGTCAACTATAGATACAAGTAAGACCCTCAACAAATTTTGCTTTCTTCTATTTATTCTGTTAATATTATCCAGTTTCTTTTTCACATAACATTAAAATTAGCCCATCATTATCCCACCCCCATACCCTGCTCCCTGTGAATGCCTCAACATCACAGGTACAAGTGATCAAAACTTTGCTTCTTGACTCTTCTGATTTTGGTACTGTTGGTTGATTTAGATTTGAAGTTTTCACTTCTAAGATTGAAATTTTGTAGGATTGTTGAAAAGAGGAATCTTTAAAGAAATTGATACCGCTGCAATAGCTGCCAATATCAGAAATTGCTTCAGTAACTCTACAAATATACATGATTCTCCCCTGACGAGGGATCAGTAGATAATTTTGCTATGTAAGAGTCGGTGAGCCATTCATAGGATTTTATCGCTTCATCCAATCCAAAGTACTCTAATTCGTAAAGTTGATTCAGTAAGGTTTCATTCTGTTGATCGGTTTCATTTCCGCGTAAGTGGGCGGTTTGCTTTTACCCAAAATAATTCAGCATGTGTGTATGTTTTCATTGCGTTGGCGGGTAAGGGTATGAACGTGCGAGCGTTGTTTTAGTTGACGCTGATGTAGACAAGGTGCATAGTTGTTTACATATGTCTGTGAGAGAGTGGTCTGTACATGCCGAAATATAGAGGAAGCATGTGGTAAGCCATTGTCCTTGCTTACAGTTATCGAATGCTTTGCAATTTTTTTGTTTAGAGTGTAGGTAAATAATTTATGAAGATGGATACTCGATGGTGATTGGTAGGTTGTACTATATAAGATCTGAAACTGAATGTACACAGGCATTTGTATGTCTTTGAGATGAACTATTGGGGCTATTTTATGTCTCTCATTTTTCTTATTGCTTTCGGTTTATTTTTTATGATATCTAGATAACTTAGTTATGCACATATTTGAGATTGGGCGGATTATGTGTTCTTAATTATTGTATGCACATGTAGGGTTAATTTATTCATTTAAGCTAACTTGCTACCAGGGCTGTGCACTGATCCTAGACCAGACCGGACAAGTAGTCCTTGCTTAAAGCACTGTGAACTTCATACGGATCATCAAGTTTCAGAAGGTGAAGTATGAGGTGAAGGATTGCTCAAAGGGGGGAGTGGGAAGGGATTTTTGAAAAATGCGCACCTCAAGCCAAGATATGAAGGCACGAGAATATTGGCGGGTTTGTAAGTCACAGCGGTCGAACTCTTATCGAGAGCATACAATTTAGGGTTCCTATAACTGCCATGCTGATGCATCTTGTTTAGCCATTGAACGCAAAACTGGTGGTGGAGCTAGGTGTTGGTGGAAAGATTTAAAAGGAAAAGATATCAAAGGTTATTAAAAATGTTGGACATGGAACAACAGGCATTGAGGAGAGAAATCGTTGAACGGAGGGAGAATATAGGATCAGAAGCAGATAAGAGATAGGAACAGTTGTCATGAAGTGAGCAGAAATTTGTGGGAAGAATATTTGATACCATAATCTAAAGTAATGAGAAATTTGAATAGTGTATTGTTCTGTCATTATGAGTGAGTTTCTTCACTACAACTCTGCAATATGACACGAACAGAAGGCCAAAATCCAATTTCTGTGAGGCCTTTTAAATGGGACGGAACTTTTTCAATGAATACAAAGTTAAACAGCTTGCAATGAGGTGGACATGTACATGCCCTCTCAATTCTAATGAAATTGAACTAGCTATTGCTACGGCCTACAAGTACTAGATGTTCGACAAATGTCCTCAACAATGTTACCATATTCGGCGGTACTGCAGAAACAGACCATTTGGGCGCTGCGAACTACAAGATATGTCATATGTTACAATTGCTGATGTAGAGTATGTCGACAAACTATTATATACAACTTTAAGTTACACGTTTTTGATTTTTATTAATCTCAAATCTTCTACAGTGGTACTCGCATGCTTTGTTTTCTATGGGGAAGATGAGGAGATGAACTGAAGCGGTTCAAGGAAAATAGAACCCGCCGATGCTATTGATGAGGCCGTTACTGTTGCTTTAGATTTGTGAAGGGCTGTGTTTAAATATTTATGTTCATTTTCCCATTTGCAGAGTCCCTCTTTTGATTTACAATTGTTTCCAAGCTCCGAGTGTGCAAGAAAGGACATAATAGGTGAATATGACTTTTGGCTCAACATCCACCTTCACTGTGTCTTAGTCATCGATGGATTATTGTTGTGTAAATTCATATCATGGCTGAAGAGAGTAATCATAATACATAGTAGACAATGTCCAATGTTGCAGAATATAAGTATCAAAACGTTTGAAGAACATTATCCTACTTTATTACTATTAATCTTTGTGTTCAGTTAAACCCCACATATTTTGAGACGGGAGGAGTATCAATTAAGGCATGAACATTATATTGTTTAATGGTATATTTTCTTCTTCTTGGGTAATCACTTAAGGTTTATTCGCTCCTTCCCACTCTCACCGTCCCCAATTTAGTGGTACAACTTTTGAAAAAAAAATTAAATATAGTTTCATATAGTTGTAAGTGGGTCTAAAACTATGATAAATATTGGGTAAAGTAAAAAAATATAATAGATTGAATGGATAAAGTAGAATAGAGAATGAATAAAAATTATAGGAAATATCATTTTTGGATAAAAGTTACTCCCGTCACCCAGGAATAAGGCGGGGTTTTGATCGATCACAGAGATTAAGAGTTGTAATATTTAAAATGAAAAATGTTAATAAAAGTAGGAAAAAGAGTAAATAAAGGAGGAAGTAGAGTGATAAAGTATGAAATATAATGTATAAAGAACAATAAATTGCTTTTAGAAAAAGAAAGTGGACAATTATTTCGGGACGGATGAAAAAGGAAAGGTGGACAGTTATTTCGGAGTAGATAGAATATTGTGAGGGCTAGATTGGGATGATAAATGTGTTGTCTATTACTCTATGGCTTTTATCTTAAAGAGAATTTGAAAAGCAATAACAACTCAATTTAAAAATTAACACATCATCTTATTCCATTTTAGAGATGTACTCATACAACTTTGAGTCATGTATTAGACTTATAATTATAGTTTTAAATTCTTATATTATTTCGAATCGCATAAGCATCATGACATAAATTCTAAACCTTCAAATTAAGTCTATTATTCGGGGTGAATTCCAGATAACATAAAATACTTGGGGATATCAACATTTGAGGTGTTGTAGCTTTGGTATAGTTGACGCGCAATTGAAAGATCATCCAAAATGTGTGTCCTTTCAAAAGAGTTTTCCTGGGGTTTGAAGGAAAATGAGGGGAAGAAATTAAAGTCGAACCAATGTTTTAAAAGACGAAAGCATTGGGCGAGGCATTTTACCTCCCTCGGGAGGAGCGTAAGCCTTACAAATTTTCATTTTTATTATTTGTGTATTATAATGAAAAAAATAATAAATATTAGACTGATGACACATATTTTTAGATAGATTAATTTCTATAGTGAAAAAAGGACTTGTAATGATTCTATATAGTCCGTTATACACGACAACCTTAACGTTGATAAATGAATATTTTAGCTAAATGATTACTTAAAATAATAACTTTTTGCAACTTGGGGTGCTTGGGTCGTTTGGGAGCAAAAGGCGCGTCCCAAACATACACTGAGATAGTTAAGACGTTAGCCTCACATAAGACAACCCCCAGACATTTTACGTCAACATTCCAAGGGATGAGATAGGCGAACCCCAAATTTGTTTTTTTTTATAACATTGAGTCGAACTATTTAATAAGAAGAATGAATCAATTAAACTAGAGGAATCAATAATTGGTGTGATGATTTGTACTCCCTCTGTAATGATCTGAAGTTCAGATAAAATTTAAAGGGATTAAAAATGCTATTTATATCAATATGATGCACATTATTTTTCAGACATCAATTTATGAGAACTCCAAAATTAAGCATGCTTGCTCCGTAGCAATCTTGGGATGAGTGACCCCCCTCGAAAGTTTTTTGGATGCACACAAGTGAGGAACAAGTGCACTGGAGATGCCATGTATTGATCTATGAAGTCAATATCACATGGAAAGCAGTCATTTTTAACTGAATCGGTCAAATGGCCGGATTTCGGCCCATATGGAGTTGGTCGTTGCAAATGAGGCAACATTAATAATCGAGTCGGCCCAATAGGTCGGGTTTCAACCCACAAGGGGTTGAGGCGCTACAAATGATATTAGAGCAGGTGCAGACAACAATTGCACGAACTAAGTGCTTTGCAAGATAAAGTGCTACGCTACAAGAGGCGGTTGGAGCCACCTCTAAAATCCTGCACGAACTGTTGGTCCTCAGATAGTCTGTCGCGCAACGAGGATGTTGCGTGTTTAAGGATGGATGATTGCAACACCCTAATTTGTAAATACTTAAAATGATTGATTATATTATTCGTACAAAAAATGTGTGGTATAATTTGTAATGGCGCTATTTAAGGATGATAGAATTTCAATTAATTTACTTATTTAGAAAAAATAAAAAAATAAACTACTATACTTGATAAGAAAATGAGTAAATAATTTTGATAAATAAGTAAAATTAATATTAGTATGAAATAAGTAAAATACTTTGACAATTTCTACCTCAGTAATTTTCATGAATTTTTATTATGTGAAAGAACAAAACAATGTCACACCATTGTATCTTATTAAAAAATAAAATAATTATAGTTAAACTCGACAAGATTATTTGCAGTAAATTTAATGAATTGAATTTGATTCATCAAAAATCGTAAAAGAAACTGAAAAAATCATCACAATTGAATAATAAAAAGCGTAGAACATGTAAAAGTCCACCTTATAACAAGTGAACAAAAAAGTCTCAAATAACCACAACCAGCTCCACATTGTTAGTTTTTCACGGGTCAACCCGACACGGGTTGGATTGACCCCATTTTTATTATTTTTTTAAATAGAGAGGAGTACTGCTTAGCTACGGCTTGCTCTTCACCATTTTTGAAGAGCCTGCCTCTTCATTCTTCTCCACCTCCAATCACTTTCTCTCTTCCTTCTGCTTTCTCTATTTGGGAATTTGGGTTTTAATGATTACTATGCTGTCACATGTCTAATAGCACTAAATCAATCATGTAAGCATTTCAGCTTCGTTTGTCGCTGCTGCCCCTGCAATTTCTTCGATTTCGATTTTTCACCAATTTATCCAAGTTTGTACCTTCGTCCT
>JAYMSG010000433.1:0-10006 GCA_036897925.1 Aragoa abietina | reverse complement strand
ATTATTAGAGTACCTGAGGAATGGACAAGAGAAATAGAGTGGGCTTGCAAGGCTGGAAAAGGGAAAACTGTTCAAGCAGGTTTGGTAAGGCTGTTCCGAGCAAAGACAATTCATTGGAAAGAAATGCTAGAATTTTCCAGCAAAAAAGGAGAGATGAAGAACTGGTGATGAGGAAAATAGTACAAAATGCTTGCATCAGAGTACTCCTAAACAGGAGGTTGAAGGAGAGTGGGGAGAATATGAACAGCTATCCAGTTCTGACTTGATTTGAGAACAAACAGAGGAGTTTTCTTGTGTTTATATTTTCAACTTCATACATGCTAAGTTACTATAGTCTAAATAACATAATGCTCTTCCTATTTGCAAGTTGTATACCAAAAAGGGAGAACATGCCCCCAGGCAGACAAGGTGAACAAAAAATAGAGGTACACATACAGGAAAGAGAAAAGACAGGTAAAATGGAAGCATCAAGTATATAAGGGAAGTTTTGATTAAGCATAGGTTAGAGCACACTGTGCACATTTGTTTTTTGAGGGCTGAAACTCTGTAGCTAGCATTGAATGAGCTGAAATGGTTCTTCTATGGCCTGGAAAAGGTAATCGGGTATACTGTTATACTTGAAAAGTCTCTTGAGATGTTTCTTAAGCTGAAGCAGTTCTGCAATGCCACTAGGTTAACTAGGTACACCATAATGCTATTAATGTTAGGATGGCGCAGAGTTTGATCAGGCTTGAATTTATTTTGTTTGAGATATTTGCAGTTATTTACTGACTGGAAACCTGAAAAAGGTAGCTAGTACTGTTTTTGTGGCAATCTCACTACAGGTGTTCTAAGTGCTTTTGGCGTTACACTGATGTACTGTTTTGAGTTCTGCTGGATAACAGTAATACAGTTATCTAGTACCTAGTTTGATAAGAGATAGGGGAATTATAGGAGACTGTGAAAGAGGCAATTGAGCTGAAACAGGGAGAAGGGGGGATTGAGTAAATGGTAAAGGTGGAAATTGAGCTAAAGAGAGTGATGGAGTTGGAGAAGAGTCCATAAGACATCAAGGTGACCAAAAACTGAGGCAGAAAACCTAAAGAAGGAAGGCTAGCCGGAGCCAGCCAAGAGGCGGAACCCTAATCTGGGAGGGAAGATATTTTAGAGATCACCTTGAAAGCTTACAAACACTGTTTCATATAGAGTATGTTTGCTAAAGTCTTGACCATATACACGCTATCCAGCTTCTCCCATAATCCTTTAGATGTGTCCTCCTTAGCAACTTCTCTTAATACCTTATTTGCGAGGTAGAGTATGATACCACTATGAGCTCTTTCAAGTAGCAGCTTCTTGTCATCATCAGACATGACAGTTGTAGCTTGTCCGCTCCTAATGCACTCACCAAACCATACTAGACCATAAGAGCTCGCATGTTAATCTTCCAGATAGCAAAATCTCCCTTAGCATTGAATTTCTCGAAGTCAAACCTAGTCGAACTCATGTTTCCCACTTACGGCACCAGTTGTTGAGAAAACAATGATTAAAATGGAGAACCCTACATACGAAATCAGATAATTAAGAGAACTAAAGAACACAAGCACGACGATTTACGTGGAAAACTCCAAGACTGGATAAAACAACGGGGAAGGCCAACCAATGAACCAAACACAAGAGAACAAACCGTAATCTAAGAACGAAGATAATCCTCTAAACAAACCCTATCATCTCTTGATCCTAGCTCTAAGTTGTAATCTCACAACTCTCATGATGAATTACAACACCAGCTAAGTATATGTAGTTTTAGACAAACCGAATTGTAATCTGAAAAAGGAAATTGATTTCTTGTTCCCCAAGACTTAAAATTATATTAGAAATATTTCCCCAGCTTACAATAAATTTTAAGATGTGCCTCGAACTTTGCAGCAAAGCTTAATAACTTTCAAGATGTCTCATGAAACTTTCAGAATTTTTTTGTAGTTATAATTATCTCATCAACCATAATGAGAAGGAAAATGGAAAATCGGTTTCTTCAGAAAGTAAGACATTGTAAAAGCTCGAAAAATGTTCAACTGTGAGGCCTAATGTAGTCTTGCCACTTAAGATCCTTGGTTGAGGTGGAGAAATTCTGGGTCGGTAGAGTAGGATGATGGGAAGGAGCAACATATGTTTCTTTTATTCGTGGAGGTAAACAGACGATGGGCTTCAAAGCAGAGCAGGCAAAGCAGAGAAGGCATATGACGATGTTAATTCTTATGTGAGTGTAGCAAATGACAAAAAGCCCACTTAGTACGGGCTGAACATCATGGTAAAACCACTTGCTACAAAAATTTGGAACCTTTGTCTCTTATAAGATACTTAGACACAGGTAAAATTCATTTTACTCTTGCATTAGGAAATTGCTCTTGCATGTAAATGTTGTAGGTGTTTACCCTTCAAAACCAAACCAAACCAAACCAAACATACCAAATTCTCGCCCGTAGGCAAGATATTGGGAGGGTAAGATGTACGTAGTCATACTCATAAAGATAATGTTTCCGCAGAGACCCCCAACTCATATGCAACTGGACGATCAATAATGATTCCCCATTTATATTTAATTAAATATTTTTTTATAAAGGCTTTATGACTTTTTTCTTTCTTTTCTTTTATTTTCTAATTTTTGACCCTACCAAACACGTAAAACATAATTTATGTATTGAGAATTATTCATGTGAAGAATTGTGGTATGTAGCAAGAAAAGAAAACATATGTGTCGCATTACATGACATTGTTTTCTAAATTAAACAATTGTATTTTTGTGAAAACAGTGATTCCTTAATACAAAACAAAAAAGTTAAATGGACATTTTAATATAGGAAGGGGTACAAATTACAAATCAATATTTTGGACGTCGAAATGATTATAGTATCCAAAACTGTTCCATTCCGTCCCTTGCACTTGGGCCGATAAACTCGGACCAGCTTGCATCGATGAACTCGGATCAGCTTGTACGTGAGGCGATGAACTCTGACCAGCTTGTACGTGAGGTGATGAACTCTGACCAGCTTGCACATCAGTCCATGAACTCAAACGAGCTTGATCAGTCCATAAACTCATACTAGCTTGTGCCGTAGATGAACTCGGACCAACGTGCACCTGAGTTGATGACCTCGGACCAGCTTGCGCAGCAGTCGATGAACTGGGACCAGCTTCACCAAGCCCGAGCCTCTCCATGTGCGTGTTCATTTGAGCGCGAGCAAATTTGTACCGAACTTTCAATTTCTGCAGCTGCTCCTTACTTATTTTCTCAAGAGGGATTTTCTCCCACCACCCTTTCTCCTAAGTTTTTTTGATTTTCGTGAATCATCTTTAATCGTGCCTCTACGGCATCCCATTGGTCACGTAACTCGTCCAACCTCCGGTTAAGATGAAGAATCTGTGACTGGTTTCCCCGATCGACGAGTTGTGCATGATAGTCAAGCGGAGAACCCGGGTGCAGGTAGGGCTCGAGCACCGAGTCCTTGGATTGTGAGAAGAATGAATGATGAGCATTGTCCATTGGCGAGAAGATTATGAGTCATATATCCACACCGCAAGTAGTGCTTATCTTGCTAGCCTTGTTGTATAAGCCTACACGAAGTTTTGAAAATGCCGCTTACATGTCGTTTTGGTTTTCTATCGGTTGGATAGGAATACTTTGACGACCACGACCTTTTGGTAGCCTCGGTATGATGAATAAATTTTTTGGTGAGTGAAGAAAAAGAATAAGGCTTGGAGGCAAAATCTACTAGAGAGTTGCTTGTCTAGTGAATAAATCATTTTTTCTACATGGATATTTATAAGAGATATGGTTAACAAGAGTCATTTACTAACCTTTTTTGGCTGGTCTTTTTTCAGGGAACAACATTCAAATTTTAAAAGTACTAACTAAATGGTATGGATTGCATCGCAATCTGAGTAGCTAATCCTTGAAAAAATACTTATATTTTACCATAAAAGATTGAATGTACAAAATAAAAAATCCTTATCATACTAAAGCATAGCAGATACTAGACAATTTATGTTTCATTTAAGGTAAAAACTTAATTGGTCAACTACGAAGTCTCATAAAAACGAAACTACAATCACCATTCATATAAAAAAAAGGATACCACACTCGGTATATATGCAATTTTTAACATACTTTTTTTTCATTTGTAATAAAACATGTACTAATTAATCTCTAATATATATAGTACATAATCTCTCAATTGGTCAACGTTACAATTTTTACATAAAAATGGAAAATTATAAATTCCACAAATGATATAAACAGTATAATTTATTATTACTATTAATTACAAAACGTATTATCACGTATGAAAATATATGTTCCAAATGCAATCGATAAGCAAAAGTACAAACTATAGATGTTGTGATATATGTTGGCTCAACACTATTGGCAACACATATCACTTTATCAGAAAAACACATCGGAATTAAAATGAATACCAAAGATGAAATTTTCACAAGTTATAAAAACTTGTGAGAAATGCTTCACTAAATATAATAATGAGAACCTCAAAGTTTGATTTCTTTTACAAGGATTTTTAAAGTGTTAAACTCTAAGGAATCAAGTTCAAGCTAAGCAACCCTCGAGATAAGCCCGAGATACTAGACGAAGTGAAGATACAAAACTCTTGAAATGATCCTATGCTAGTTATAAATGATCTTCACATAAAAGTATAGTAAAAATTTAGCAAAACTTCTTTCAACTCTAATGAATATAGAATGTCGATTCTATGCTTAAAGAAGTGTCTTGAAGAAGTGAGGCTGCTCTTCTATTTATAGCAGTTGGGAAACTTGGCCACCAAGCTCAGTACCAACTTTCCTCTTTTGTAGTTGAACATGATCTTCATGGTTAGTTAGGATGAGACTTGAACAAGTCTCTCCAATTAACTTTGACTAATTCTTGTCCACTAGCTTCATTTTCATGTTCACCACATCTCCACAATCTGCACATGTTAATTACAGATATCCAATATTCTAATTTAGTGAATAAAGGCAAAACCAAGAGTGCTGTCTGAGATGTTGAGTAACACTTTAGGGGGTGTTTGCAACATTTTCAACTTATTTTAAGGTGCTCAATTTAAATAAAAAGTAGGTAAAAGTAGTTTATAACATAATTTGAGTAGTGTTTGCGAATACATGTAGAATAAGTTGGAAGAGTAGAATTTGCAGAAAATTAAAACTTACATAACTTATTTTAACTTTAGAATTAAAAGTCGACTTTACCCTTAACTTTAACTTAAAATTTTGGACTATTAGCTTTTGAGTGGGGTAAGAATGTCCATAACACATTTTCTTTTATCAAACAAATGCCCACTCAGATTATAAGTTGTTGAAGTTGGTAAAACCCAACTTCTCCAACTTCACCCTTTGGAACTTAATTTAAGAGAAATTGTCGGCTTTTAAGTTATTGCAAACACTCAAAAACCAACTTCTACTTAAATTAAGTTACATGTTGCAACTTATGAACAGTTGCAAACACCCACTTAGAAGATTTTCAGTGTTAAAAAATGTTGACACTAACAACGTACATATAGTAACAAATAAATCTGGCAATACCACAAAATTTTATTTTCTCCTAACAATACTATACCTTAATTATATACAGTGAGATTAACTTATGATTGTCACTTATAAACAGAGTCACCGATTATCATTTCTATGTGTTTAAATATGATGTATATTGTGAGATATTGTCATCGACTGTATAGTGATGTCGAATTTTGTGTTGTCGATTCAATGTAATAAAATAATCGCAAGTGGATGAGGCTGTGTAGTACTGATTCTTACTTTACTTCCTCTTAAACACACCCAAGGTTGGTCTCGAAGAGAATCATGGTGTACCTCAACTAAATTACTTACAACTATATTACTATAGATTACCCTGGCAATCAATCCTATAAGTTGTTACGATTTAACTACCAGTTAACTAGTAAATTCTTAAATCTTAAACTACCAATGCAAACTAATTATCAAGCAAAATCAAATATGAGATTGAATAATCAATAAAAAGAGTATGGGGGATAATGGATTCACTTGACTCGAAATCGCTTTTCTGGGGATTGAATTTTCTACAAAAAAACTATTTTACTCAAAACACGTTCATTGATCATAGGTTGATTCATCCACTAAAATTGACTTAATCGTACGATAACATAAAAAACCTTAAAAAGAATAAACAATACGTCTAAAGTCGAACGCACTATTTATTGCTACCGAAATCGATCAATTCGGTTTCTCATTGACTTTGAAGTTTGAAGAGTTTTTAGAATCAATCATTTGTTCGTAATCAACCTAATCTTTAATCTCTCTAACTTTACCAACGAAATTGATCAATTCTCACGGGTTCTTTTAGAAAGATAAATACGCACACAAATTCAAAAAAACTCTATGATCAAGTTTAAACACTAACTAATCCCCATCAAACAATATACGAATCAAGCTTCACCAAACCTCAATGCGTAAGATTTAGCACAGTTGAAATCAACGCAATTTTATATATAATATCTAGAACCAAACCCATGTCTACAATAATCAAATACAAATTCAAGGTTTACCAATTGAAAGCAGTAAAGAAAACCCTCTATAGACCGAAGTACGATTATCTTCATGCTTCTCTTATTCCTTCTTCGATCTTCAATCCTTCAAGATGAATTTTTGTGTTTCTTCGTGTTTTCCCCTTTGATTTCTTACTCTTCCCTGCCTCCTCACGGACCTGATGTATTATGAGTTGTTATCCTTCAAAAACCTAATTTTATCCTTAAATATATTAGGTCAAAAATCGCCAGAAAATCCTCCATAATAATAGCAGACCGCGTTCCAGTTATATAAGTTGAACGCGTCAGCTTCTCAAGAAAAATCTTTGTTAAAATATTGTATAGGCGGACCGCATTCCAGTTCAATCCCTGAACGGGTTCAGGGCCTTTTTTGATATTTTCCCTTTTCTTCTTCTTGGACCTTTTTTCGGGCTCCTTTCCACCCGTTTCTTCGTTTCCTTCTGTAGAATTTCGCCCAAATGCTTCATTCAACTCTAAAATCACCATGTCTTCTATAAATCCATCTAAAATCCATCTTTTCTTGTTATGTCAACTTTAATTCCTAAAAATCGCAAAAATAATTAAAACATTGATTCCGTCCTAATAAATCATAAAAATAGTTAGAAACATAGTTAAAATTTAGGCAAAAAGTAATTGATGAGACGGTGCACTTTTAGACTCATCATATAGGCGGACTGGTCTTATATAGAACTGGTTGATTCGCTAGAATAGAAAACATCCAATGTGATAGCTTTCACATTGTGAGTAAGGATACGATAATATAATAGTAATTTCTTAACATTGTTAAGGAATTCCTATAAACTTAAAGATGTCAAGTAATTTATATAAACATTATTATTAAGAGAGAATTGCTCTAGAATCCCAGTTCATCTATTTTATTGCTCCTATATCCAGTAAAAAAATGAAATACTCTAAAGTACAAAAGAAAAATCTCTAAACCCCAAATCTACAAAAGGAGGGACAATATTAACCATCCAGAGAAAATTATTAACCATATAAGCCATTCATCGACATCCTCACATATCAGATCGATTAATTCCGCTTCCATCTTATTTCGTGTGTAGATCTGTGTCTTCTTCCATCGATTCATTTTATTCTCGTTTAATTTTCAGTGCTAATTCTTCTTCTTCTTGATTTTTTTATTCCTGAATCGCATAGCGGATTTCACGGAGTAGGAAGAGCGGCAACATGGTTGAGTTGTGGTGGCGATTTGTTAGGGATTTCGAAATCTTATTGTCGAACTCAACTCTTCTTGAGCACCATATTTGACGGATTTTGGTATGATCGCGACGAAGAAGTAGATCTAGAGCTTCACTGGTGTAATGGATATTTTGGGGTGTGGTGGATTTTTTTATGGAGATTGAAAGATTAGAAGAGGAGAGGCCGTGTGAGGCCGAGATCATTGTCGTGACAGACTGCGTGGAGAGGAACTGAAGATCGCAGAGTAAGTACTAGCCGTTCACTCATTATTCCGGTGACACCAATAAATGGTGTGAGTGGCGTTGTGCAGTGCCAATGACCGGAAAATGGTACAGGTTGTGCGGCCAAATTTTGTAACTCGTACTGGAATCTAGTTCAGTGACTTTTCATAATACCAATTTCTTGATCATTGACTTTCCATAGTACTGATTTCTGGTTCAAGTTCGAAAACATTCATAAGCAACAGTGGTGTGCGGTAGTGATGTAGTGGTGACGTTGGTAGTTCTCGTGCTGTTGACTACAATGGTATTGCTGTATCAGGCGGTGGTCCATGATTTTTGATCAAAAATAGAGGTGGTGATGTGGTGTTGTTGGTCAAAAAAATAGTACTTGCACCAATGCGTGTTGCTAGGTCATTTGACCGGGATTGGGGATAGTGTTGACTGATTTTTTTTTTTTTTGCAAGCACCAGAAAGTGGTATAACTTTTTTATTGGCTGTCGGTGGTGGTGCATGTGGTGCTGGGACAGAGCTGATGTTGTTGACTGTGAAAGAAATATAATGAACCACTCAAACCAGGTCATTATTAGGACAAAGAGAGTTGATATGTTTATCCTCTACGACTACTTATACAATATCCTATACTTTAATCATTAAAGGCAACCGGTTGATGGCTACGTGATTAAAAATGTTGAAAGCCATTTGTTTATTGGTGATCAATTGGCAATTGGGAGAAAAGATAGCTGCCTCTGCACGTAATATCGTCAAACTTGGCAAATAAGGAATTGGCAACCAAAAGGAATCACCCCTTTGTTCAGATAGGTCTTTTTCAAATGAGAAACACTTGTTGTTCATTTTCTTGTGTACAAAGAACATTTTAAAATTTATGATCATCTGAAATTTGATTCCATCACTATTTTATGATATCAAGAAAAACTGCTTTGTTTCTATAACAACACGAGGAGGAGAATGCAATCAGTTTGGTTATTTTGGAATACTCCGTCCCATATAATTAATTCGATCCGATCCCACGATATTTTATAAAATATATTAAAATATAAAACTTTAAATAAAAAAAGTTGATTAAAATTATTTATGAAGAGAATATACTAAATATTGAAAATAGAGTATCATCAATTGTTGTTATCAATATTTTTATATTTTAATAAATTTTATAAAAATTAATTCGGAAATAAATCGGTTTAGAGCTCGGAGATGGATGAGGTAGCTTTTTAAGTATGGTTTACCAATATGATTTGTGACGGCCGTGATACTTGGGGAAGTTTTGAAAAATATGGAAGAACGGAAAAATTTCATTAGTTTATATTAAATATAAGTAATTAAGTTTAATGCATTAATTGATATAAATAATTAAATGTCGGTCCTTAGACACAAATTGTTAGAGCACTCATAGTAGGTATCATGAACGGCTGGAACTTGTCGGTTCCAAATCCCGATTCCAATTCCAACCCCATAAGTGAATCCTGCCACGTGGCATATGGAACCACACCTCACTAACACTACAAAATATTCAAAGTACTCTTATGATGAAAAATAAAATTGTACCATAATGTAAATGTATATAATATATATACTTTCAACTCATAACAAAAACGATATAAATTTAATTATTACATTATGTCAACTTAATAATGATTCGAATCAAATCAAATATATATACATAATCGATCTGAATTTTCTTGTTTTTCAAATTCCCCCACTACAAAACGTAGCAGCCTAAACATTATACGTAAGACGTCAACTTAATAAGCATTCGTATCATATCAAATATTTATAAATAATCGATCAACTTAAAATTCTATCGACATTTCTTGTTTTTCAAATTCCGTCAAAGCCACTACAAAACGTAGCAGCCTAAACATTATACGTAAGACCTGCCTGCTTGCTAGGTTTAGCAAACAGATGAGTCCATTCAGTCATTGCTTTTCTTATCCATCTTAACTCCAGCAACATTCATCATGATAGTAAATGTATCCATTCAATCATTGTTTTCTTATCGTC
>JAYMSG010000432.1:0-10010 GCA_036897925.1 Aragoa abietina | reverse complement strand
ACCCGCCCACTGAGGAACCGGACCACCAAACCTGACCCCACGCATCGCATCCATCACCCTACCAGCATTCTCCGCCGTCAAAGGAGCGTTTCGCCTACTCTCGTCTTCTCTCATCGCTCGCTCGATCTCCGTTTCTCTCACCCTCTCTTCAGCTTCATCATCATCTTCGGTTTCGTCGTCGGTCAGATCAAGCGAGGATAGCTCGTGTTCCATTGGAACGTAGTAGCCAATTCGGCAGCTGATTGTGTAATTCGTCCGAATCTGAATCGGAGGAATTTGCTTCGTCGTTGATGGTGGAGATTGGTTGATAGTGTTCGGGTGAGTTTTCCGGATCCGTGTCGGAATCGCCGTTGTTGTTATCTGTCAGGTGAGAAATCAATCGAGAAAAATTATTAGCTTAGATTAGCGAGAGATTGATCGATTGAAAGAAGAGTGTATGAAACTCACCTGACATGACTTGTTCAGCTGGATTTGCAACTGCTTTTAGTTTCACAACTCGACCACTATTCAGATTACTGAGAAACCGATTTTGCGAGCTAATGTAAAAATCTCGAAGATTTTGGTGAAGAAGCTTATAAAAATTATACAAACAAAAAAAAAAATCTATAACAGCAAAAAAAGAAGCACCAACAGGGAATCGAACCCGGGTCTGTACCGTACTATTCTACCACTAGAACACTGGTGCTTCTTGTTGTGATCTTGATATCAAATATAATATGGAGAAGAGCAAACGATATTGCTACAATCAAGACCATTTTACCAGAGAGCACGCCGATGTAATGAGAACTGGGGGTGGCTAGGTGCTAGCCTAGTTCGACTTGTAGAATTTCTCGTCTCAGAGTTGAACTTGTAGCTACCAGTTAAATACAGCACCATGAGGTGGAATGCTTTACTGAACAGATACTGCTCAGACTCTGCAAGCCTAACCGCCCACGAGTGGCAATAACTGGTCTGAGAACGGCAACTCTTCATGGCAATTTTTCGCCATGTAAACAAGTCAGATCCAATGTACTAATGTGTTTCAAGCAACAGATATCATCTACATTTCAAGCAGACTGAGTAATTCTTTTGCATTATAAATGCAGGATGAAGAAATCTGGCTTAAGTCACAAAGAACACTGCCATAAAACTCTCGGTGACACCAATCTTAAATGGTCAAAATTTTGAATTCTACAAAGCTAGCTCACTTTTAACAATCAAAGACAATAAAGTCCTGCCTCATTCCGAACTGCGACAATACGGAATCTCGAAACATTCGCAGAAATAACTAGAAAGTAGTATACTACAACTGACCAAAGTATTCCGAGTGACATAATTATTACAATGGAAATGGGAAAAGAAAAATACAAATGGTATACAGAGTTGCCGCTTCGCTTCTATGTAGGCGGGATATTCAGCTTTCCGAATAACTCCCCAGATTCCTGCCCACCTGTATCGGGCGACAACAAACTGAGAAAGTATAACCTATCTGTCACGTTCATTCGTCTAAGTCACATTGCCACTGCTCTTGCTCAGGTTTGAATCTTGGAAGAAGGTTTTTGCGGCTTCGTAAGTAGACCAGCAGATCGCAGCCGCAGGAGCATGGAAAAGCATTCTGGGCACCCATCCTCTCATAAGACCACTGTATCCGTCTTTCTTTATTATTGTTCCAACCACATCTCTAATTGAACCACTAACAAATCTATCACATCCACATACACCCTGCATGGAATAAATAATGAAGAAATCACATAACAACACAATCTGGTCAGCAAGACAAAGCTAAATGGAGATATAGAGAAATAGAAATCGTGTTACTTAGCATACCAGTGAATTAGAAAGCAGTCAGCTCAGGAGTGGCCTTGGTACATGTAGGCATTTTGTTCTAACTAGCAAGCTCGGAACAGATTTTGAGAAAAAATCTTACTATATAACTAGAAATTCCACATCGGCTACTCAGTACAAGTTTCTGAGGCAACATGTCTTCTTCTAGTAGTCGCTCAACTCAAATACGCAATGTTATCTCTGTAATTACTGAAGAGAGAGAGAAAAGATGATCACAAGGCTCTCAGGGCTAGCAATTCTAATGGGAACAAAGGGGCTTCTAAAGGAAATAACTAAAGGGTCTGAAACTTGGAAGCTTAATATCACTGTCTAATTAAGTTTTCTCTGACCCAAAAGCTTTCAATGCCCTGACGTACTTTAATCAGGTCTCTTCAAGAGGCTCCATGTATAATACTACCATAATTTAAGTTTTCTTTCTATATATATTCATACCCTGCCTATGAGCGGGATTTTGGGTAGGTTTGGTTTGGTTTTCTATATATATCCAATTTGGATTGAGTTTTACATTAGATGTTTAATTTAAAAGGTATAGAGTACATAACAAGACATCGGAATAAACTGTAACAGAAAGAATACTATTTATGTATATATCTCAATCTCACAGCATGATCCAGCTAACGGAAATACACACTATTTGGGGACCATGTAAGGCACAACTTTCATATACGTCTACATACAAAAACAATAACCACAAAAGGAGTAGAGAGCCTGATGGTCGATCACATTTGTTTTTCACCAAGTCGGAGTCCACGAGCATTTGCATCAACTAGACTCTCATTACAGAACATGTTTCCTCGATATCCTCAATCATTTAGCAACTGCCAGTGAGTGGGACCACCTTATAAAGTTGGGCCTCTTGAACCATCAAAATAATATAGTCACGGGGAGATTTTTTCTCTAGCTGCTGATGTATTTGCGGCAAGTGAGGCAAATCGGTAAATTCCAGCCATATCTGTTTGAGAAGCGTGTGCAGTAGGGTGTAAAAAAGTTTGGGGTGGGTCCAAAATTCATTAAGATAACCTATTACTCAGCCTTCTGCAGGAGCCATGTAAAATTTTCAGAAAATAAAAGTCTGCTAAAGTTCCAATCAATAAGATCAATATCTAAACTCCGATACCACTCTATCGCACAGTGCATTCCTAGTTTTTAGCAATACTGGTCGTGTTATAATAGATTAAGACCACGACTCCACAAAACGTCAGGGAGATCATAACTTGAGGAAGCTTTAACTTTTCTGAGGAAAAAGTAAAATTACATATAAAAGTAGATAACGAACAAAAAAAGGAAAACAAGAACAAAAAAAAAAAGAATTACAGCATTCGCAGACCTTTGGTCATATCAAGAGCAAATGCCATAATTATTTTTCAGTATCTATCGTATAAAGTCATGTCTTCCTATGAAAACCTAAGCTTCAGCATAAGCTATATTCTCGCAAGGGCATGTAGTCAAAGCTCACAACCTAGGATTCTAATAGCATGATAAGGACTATATACAGCGTGCAGAGAGTTGGTAGGTTTTGATCTTGTTGGCAATAGGAACTATATTCATCCCCTTAAATTTTGATCTAAAATCATTGTTGTGAGGGTAGAGGAATGGATTGAATCAAAACCCTCTTGGACACCCCAGAGAATAAAGATAAAAGGCCAACCTCAAAACTGAGCCACAGCCTCACGGCTTCTCAAGCAAATATAGTTCGGCATGATTTTTCAGGAGGTTCAATAACAGCCTGAACTTTGAGGGTGTTCCAACCACTCAGTAGCTGAGAAATGCAGTAGAGATATCTATGAGAAGTTTACCGCTATGCAATATCCAACTGAGGTAACCAATATGGCCGAATGCTGCTGTATTGAAACCCTGAAATATCAATCGGACGTGGTGAAGAATAAATGTGATCCACAGCTAAGCACGATACTCTACTTTAGCGTCATTTTAGGTAGATACATGACACTTATGCCAGACTTGGGGCCAAAAACAGTTCTAATGTTACAGTTTCTAACTAGTTGGAAGTTCAATTGGATTATTACAAGATTGATACATATTTCGTGTTCTGTTTGTTGCAAGCTCGTAAGACTCCTTTTTTATATTAATTTTCCTTTTACCCAGTAGTTGATTGTAATCACTCGTCAAATACATTTAAATAACATCAAATGTAAGCTAAGGAATAAATCCAATTCAGAGAACTTCTGATTTTGGTGCTACAACTTGTAATTGAACTTTTAAGCATAGCGCGGAACAGTGTGACACCCCAAGAGGCGGAGGGGAGCCACCTCTTGAATGCGTACAAGCCACCTCCAGGATCTTGCACATGTTCGGTTTAGCACCACGAAATCATGCAATCAAGGAGGGGTGCTAGTGATACACCATCAAATATGGGTTAAGTAACAAGGATATGATTTTTGTACATAATAACCGGTTTGGATGATAATATTTGTATTAGGGCTTTCAAATCTTAGGCTAGTTTGGTCTGGAAGCAACAATGTTGACTGTGCAGCCGGTGAATGAAGTTCTTCTTTACTAAGAAATTTCCACTTATATGTCCTCCCAAACCCTGGTTGCTACAATTACACCATGCATGATGTTTTAATTATCTTTAATACGACATTCCCACTAATATGTAATCCATAAGTTCAGTACGAGAAGGCATTCATGTTTCTAATAATCAAGTTGATATTGGTGGAATAAGTTCTCGTAACTACAGAGTTCAAATGTTATTGCTTATTAGATACAAGAAAGAACCATACATCCAAGACTGAGTCGGAGCACTCAGATAGAATCATCAAAGGATTTAGGGAGTATTTGCAAACTCTTCTCAAATCTCCTTGCACTTTCAGAGTGTTTTCAAATTTGACTTATGCCTTCTGCTTATTCCATAATACATGTAAAAAGTAACTTATTATAGAAGCTAGTCCAATATTGCTTATGCTTATGCTTAAATATTAAAGAGTTGCCACACACTCTATTAGAACACTAATCTTCACATTCAGCGAGAAAACAGAGGTGACAACCAAGATAGAGTCCATGTTGTATCCAATTACAGCCACGTTTTCACATATAACAGCATATGGTACAACATACAAAATACTCCAATCAAGTCAACATACACTAAAACATTAGCTCAATTTCATAATTGCAACACAAATTGCCAATAAACCCTTCATACCTGACACTGCAACTGCGTCTTCACCACATCAAACGGCGTAGTCAACGCCGCAGCCAACCCCCCAGCAGCTGCCCCAGCCGTAGCATGCACCACCAACGTTTCCTCACTCAAACTCTCCCCCTTCGCCTCCACCAACCCTGTCTTGGCCGCCTCATACGTCGCAAAATGCACAGCTGTAAATGGCGCATTCATCAAAACCGTAGTTCTATACGACGCATAAAACGCTCTAAACCCTTCCTCCTTCATCACTCTCCTCACACAATCCATCACCCCACTATACGGACTACTACTCAGCTGCAACCTCTGCTTCACCATATCCATCGGCGTCAACACCGCATCACTCGCCAGAGTCGCGCAAATTCCCGATACGGCGTGTGCCACCGAATTATTCAGATTCCCCGCCGATAAACTCTCCTTACACATCTCATAAACAGAAAAATAAACCGCATGAGCTGGTCCAGCACCTAACCCCATTGCACCAATACCTCTATACAGACCTTTCACCCCTTCGGTCTTCAAAATCGATTGAAGAGCGATTTTAACACTCGCCGTTTTGATAGGGCAGGAACCTAGGGCTTGCATTTGTGATTTAATAGTGTCGATAGGAAACATTGCCATGTGTTCAACCATGCCGGCAATTGATCCGGCGATCATGAATTGCCAGAAGTGGAGGCCGTCGTGTGGCGACGAGTGGATTTGGGGGAGGAATTCGGGGGCAGGTGGCGCGTGGATTAGATCGGTGTTTTGGAATTTGGGAGAAGCGTCTGTCGCCGCCATGGGAGAGAGGATTTGGTAATTGTGAATTGTTCGTTGAGCTTTGATGGTTGTTTATCGCCATACAAGGTCTAAGAGCATTGGGAAAATTCGTATCGAACACGATAAGGAAGAGTTGAATGGCTGTTGTTGGTAGAAGGAAAGTTCAAAACTAACTAGGGCTCCAACAATTTTGGGAGGTTTTTGTAGGCAGTGAAATTGGCCAACGTGTGTTTGACACAGACTGTACTTGCTCTAGTTAATAGATTTTGAACTTTTCTATTTACCACATGATTTGTGAAAGGGAAGAGAGTAGAGAAAAGGTCAAAGGAGATTAAGTAGATAATAGTATCGGTTTGGAGTATATAAATTGTGCAGTGTCGCAAATCCCAACCTTTCTGCAAATCAAAACTTAAACTTAGTTCAAAGTATCGACATTTTTAATTTGATGATTTTCAAGATATTTGGGTAGTGTACTAAAGCTTAATGTTTAATTTTAACCATTTGTAGAAATAGAGTCGAAATCTTAGTCATTGGTGTTTTACATGGCATTCGACTTTCGAGCATGGTTCATTTTAAGTACAATTTTATGTCGAACGATGTTAACGATCCATAAGAACATTTGCTTGATACAAATGGTTAAAATGCCCAGCGTGAGACGTTTTAGTATAAGTTTATTACTAAGATAATAAAATGATCCTGTGACGTTGAATTTAATAGTTGATTATGAAAGCTGGCCATTTATTACGATGTTGTTTGATTCCATAGACCTTGGATTATTTCTGCATTGGAAAACTCACTCTGAGCTTGGACTGTGGACGAACCGAAGTAGCCGATTATAATGGCATTTTCCTTCGTGACCATGAAAAGTCTTCTGAAAATCCAACTTCCTAACCAGTTCGTGTTCATGTTATTTAAATATACACCTTATATAAAGATATATTTAAATATTCCGTCCCACAGTTAATTGTTCCCCTCTCCCACCTACAGCGAACCCAAAGATGTTTTCAACAGCCAGGGGCTGTTGGGTGAACCTTGGGGTCACCAAAGTCGATGTTATGTAAACTCGAATATTCATTCACCATTCCGTTACACGTATACTGATGTGTGTAATTAGATCAAAAAATGCTTCCTGTCAAATTTAGTATCTTTTGGTTGAAGATTATTTGCAATGCAAATTGTGCTTCTTTTACTAATAAAAAACACGAAAACGAAAAAGTCACTAGAAGTGGTTGAGAAACTAAAACACTTGACAATAAGATAGTTAGATGAAGTACACAAAAAAAAGCTTCAGCTACCGACTAACATTAAAGTCATCAAGTCCAAAGGGACTCTCTCTTGAGAGGATTATCAGCTTGCATGACATGAGAGCTAGAACTAGTCGAAGCAAAGTTTAGGTAATGCTGAAGATTGTTATTTAAATTGTTGGAGGCTGCTAGTAGAAAGGCCTTCTCATCTTCAGGCGCCTGAAAAGACGGCAATGGCAGAGGCAGTGCCGCCTGCTCTTCCTGCATCTGGATGCACAGTATCTCTGTTTGAGCCACAGCTAGCTGCATTTGAAGCTGAGAGACTTGGTTCTGCAAGTAAGATATGGCCCCTACACACCCGTATACAGGGTCTCTCATCCTTGCGTTCGCCTCGTAGACTAAACTGCTCACAGCGTCTGCTCGTTGATGCACCGGAAGTTCCTGGATAAATTTCAATCACATGATAGTAAGAAAGAGTGAGTGGCAAAATGTTCATTTCTAGGGTTTGTAGCATTTTGTATGTATTGAACTTTCCATAGGTTTCCACTTTTCTTGAAAGAAAAGATATTGCATCTTTCAGTTAATGATCATGAAAAGTATAATAGAGCACATGATATAGTATGCATTAGTCAATTTATTGAAGCTTTTTTCTTCACTTTACTATTTTTTTACCTTTTTAAATATCTTGATATTATTTAGGAAATTAAAATATTTAAAACGCGCCTAGTAATTATCAAAACATACCATAAATAGTGATCAAACCAATAAGCAACAAATGCGCCTCAAAATAAAACATGTTAGGATCACCATTGCTCGAAGCGCAAAGATTTGTTCTTTTCTTTTTCTGGGGTTTCATATATACAAGCGCAAGATTTGCCTATATGTTTGTAGCCCAAAGAAAAAAGTACACAAATAACAAAGACGAACCTGGAGCATCTTGCTGACATTGCTAGCACCGAAAACTTTGTGAACCATGGCAAACTTATGAGGGTCGTCCGGAGGAAAGTAAGGGGCAAACATGCAGTCCTTTGCGCAGCGTCGCCTGAGCAGCTTGCAGGACGCGCAAGGTGAGGTTCCTTCCCCAGCCATTGTTGTTGGTTTCTAGTCAAAAAAGAAAAAGAAAGAAAGAAAGAAAAAAGAAACGAAGCCAATTGATAGCTCTGTAGTAAAATGTCAATGCAGTGCACAGGAGGAAAAGTTGAGTAGATTATAATAGAAATGAGCTGGGAAATAACCTATTTATAATGGCAGTCACCACGTAGAAGAACCATCATAATATAATATTTGCATTAGTACTGATTTTGAAAATAAAGTAATGTCAACAACTATTATTAGGACAGCAATTGACCACTCTTTGTCTAGTTGCAAACATGTAAAAATATATTTAATACCATAAAATGTGAAAACATTTTCGAAACGTCATTGTAGCCCGGTTTAAATACTAATATTTTCATAATCATATGCAAGATGATTATAAATTATAATAATTATGTATACCTAACAAAGTAGATTATTTAGGTATCTTAACAATTTATAAAATGAAGTAATGTGTCAAATCCTTTAAGAAGTTAGTTGACCACCGCCGCACCGCCACCGTGTGTGATAGCTTAGCTTGGCGATCCATGCAAGCACTTTGCTAATTTTCCACGTCGTTGCAATTTGACTCTTAAGTTATAATACTCCTTTTCACATACTGCAATTGTTTCAATAGCTTGAAGTAGTGAACAAAGAGAAAAAAGCCAAGAAAAATGAAAGTAACAATTTATAATTGCTTACTATTATAACTTTAAGGAGCTGGTCATGAAACATTATACGCTTTGCATGACATGTATACTCGTGACTTTGGAACGTGAGGGTGGAGCTGGGTGATAATCGTTCAAAAAAAAAACTTCCTGTAGGGGAGAATATTATCAATTTATATGCTGAGTTAAGAATTTTCATTAAATTAATGTGGATATTCTATATATTCCCTCACTAGTAAGTTATTCGGTCTAACGTGTTGACAATTTTTACAAATGAACATCATTCTTTTCGAACCATTAGTCTAGTCATTTTTTAATATACAAGGAAACCTCTTTTTTTTTAAACCAATGTTTTAAAATTTAGTCATCCCCCTCTTAACATGTTTTATTAAGGAAAGGATGTTAACGCAGTCTTAAGAATCCTCACCAAATCTATGTGAGATATTCATCGGGGAGAATTATTATTAGTAGTATCATTATTTATATTCAAGAGATTAGATAAGAGACAAAAGCAATAAATTTGGTGGGAACAACTAGGGTTAGGGTTTTAGTAAACTGCAATTCTCGTAGCGTTAAATGATGCAAGAAAGGGAAGATCCGAAGCGGAAGCCTGGACCGAGGGAAGGTAGATGGGTTTCGACGTGAATGTTTGTTGGCGGACATTCACATGGAAACGCCAATCAGTCAAAAGCACACATCTACTTAACAATTTACCACTCCTACCAACTTATTTGGTTTTTTAATCTTTTGGTTAGATTTTACAAGTTAAGATATTTGGGGCGCATTAGACAAATCAACTTGAATCACTACTCGAGAACTACTCCCTCCTACTCCCTCCGTTCCAACCATTTTTTCCCTTTTACTTTTTGTCCCTTTTTTAAGAGTTGGAGATAAAAAAGCAATTACATTTATAAGTTTGTGTATTTTAAATAAATAATGAATAAAAAATAGTAAGTTGAGTGTTAAATTAGGTAAGAGAAATGAATAAAATAAGAATAATAAGTGAAATATTTGTCAAAAAAAGTAAAGGAAAATATGGTTGGAACAGTTAAAAAAGAAGAAAAAAAATAACTCGTAGATGGAGGGAGTAATATATAAATGTACAGAATTCAGAGAAAATGATATGTCAGGGACGGTAGTAGTGGATTTACAATCAAATAACAGGATACCTCATTCTGGCCACGGAATGTGAAGCTTGTACCTTTTAGGCCTACGCACCAAACAATCCAGTTTATGATATGTCACGAATCACGATAGCTGCATCGAAGAATACAGATAAACGCT
>JAYMSG010000431.1:0-10015 GCA_036897925.1 Aragoa abietina | reverse complement strand
ATTAATAAAATATTAATTTATACATAAATTAATATATGAATGAAATAATAATTTTTCACGGTCCCGACGTTGTTAATTTATAGAGGTTATACTATATAACCATTTTTAGGCCATTTTTGTTTTTTTGTTTTTACCTTTTATTTTAGGACTCTTTTTATTAGTATCATTCTTTGACTTCGTCCGGGTCCTTCCCGCCCGAGGGCCCCTAAGAGCTCTAAACATGCCTGGTAGCTCATCGCGCGACATGCTTTTCATGACCAACCATACATGCATGTTGCAGTGGTGGCTCGTACGGATCAATAGTGCTCCGAGGACTTATCACCATGTAACACTTACAGCCGCTAATGAAGAACAACCATCATGTCCTATGCCACATTTAGTTCCTACAATCCGGTCGGTTCCGACTCAGATACCATTCATAACATACCGATTCATGTGAGATGAGAACCCGCTACTTTGGACCGGTTTGGGTACCAATGACTGCTCTCCGGGTGATATACTGACTCACAAACAAGTACATGCCTTTCCAGCGCAACTTTTCCTTTCATGCTCAAATGGAAACTTTCCAATGGACCACCCATTCGAACACTACTCTATAGCAAATACACATAGCTCTCGCATTCTTACAAATAGATGATTTTTTTGAGTTTATTATAACGTATGTAATGTCATAGTGTAGAAGACGATGACTTACATGCTTGAAACACATATGAGTCTATCACCATATTCTCAAAATATTTGACTGAGTGATCATCTCATTTGCTCTCAACAAGTCTTCACTATGATAGTGTGGCGTCACTCTAAGATGTGCATAAGTTTATTAATATGATCATTTGAATTTTCCAATTATATAATAAATGTTTTTAATTTAAAATTGTTAGGTCAATAATGGTGAAGATTCCTCACAGTCGACCCATACTGCTAACTTATCATAGCCGTCAATCTTCTTTCGTTGCTTCTTTACCTATTAATAAAATTGGTTCTATCTAGTTGTCAAGTTCGCAATATAATTTTGAACTAAAAAACAAGCCTATGTTCCCAAACCCAACTTAACATGGATTCATACTTTCAACTTTCAGAAGGGATGCGAGAATTAAGCATGTGAGATTACAATTGCTCCACACCTAACTTGATTGAAACATGAACGAGCTTAAAGGCAAGCCCTGCCAAACAAATCAAGATAAGATTAATTCTCACATGATTTTATCGAATGACGACGAGCTAAGACCCGTCGTACCTGATCATCACTAACAATACTATTGTGCATGATTTTCCTATGAACGACGTTTAAGTGTTTATTCTTTCTTGTTGTGTTCTTAGTATGGTTACCCACCATATAGGATTTCAAAAAATCTAACTAACTACATCTGCATGGGAGGATAACATCTCTCAACTTACATCATATTAAAGTCCATACATGATCTGACTATCGTTGAAACATTTCCCCTTGCGGACCTACTAAGAGTCGGAAACATTACCCTCACTCATCTCTCAAGGGTCGAAAATATTTCCCTTGCGGTACCTCATCATTTCAGACGACAATCTTCTCCATGTGTTTCTTCGAAATGGGGTGGCGGAGGGGTATAAACCTCTCCCATGTGGTACCTCATCATTTCGGACGACAATCTTTTCCCCTCGAATGCCAACGAAAATTGTTTTCTCTCTTATAATATCTCAAAATATAAAACTAAAATTGTCTACTCGTAAATTTCAGAAGTTTGGGGAACTTATGTTGGAGTAAAATATGTCTCTTGGACGCAAGCACAACCCACCAATGCAAGTAGGTTAACTCAATACTTCTATAAATGCTACACACAACACAACATACTCCCTTCGCCTTACAATTATTACTTGCTACCGTTTTAAGTCAATACTCCTGGTCCAGCCAAGGTGATGCCGTATATTATTTCTTTTCTTGCAAGTACTCCGCTACTGAGGGGTACTCGCACCCACCCACTTAAAAAGACTGATCTACTATTCTCCAAACCCCTACTCCCACCAGCCCACAAACTCCGCATCCCACCTCGGATCGGAGTGCTCGGACCAACTCCGGTTCCATCAAAGTTCAAATGTTGGAGTTGTTTCTCGATTTCCAGAGTTCGGAATACCGATGCAAATTAATTTATTTATTTTGGCTCACTTATTTAAAAGATGGGGTGATAGTGTAATTTCACAAACATGAGGGGACACAGACAAGTACTATGAAATAATTAAAACTATGAGGGGCCAATGTGTGTGTCCCTTCCATGATTCTTAAATCTGATTATTGCATTAAATAACAAAAAGGGGTAGGGAAGCATCAAGATTTTCTACTGGCCGTGCGAAATCGAGAGAGAGAGAGAGAGAGAGAGAGACGTGCATGCTCGATCTATTTATTGCACACCAAACACTCACACACAGGATATGTTGATTGATAATAACTCAGTATACATACAATTGAATTTCTTTTTCTTGTGAACAGAGTCTTTCGAAATCAATCAAGATCAACAACAACGATTAGGGCTTTTCATTTTCAGCTCTCCTCTCTAGATCGTGGGATCGGCATCCCCATCAATTGATGCGACTGGTATGTGATTCATGGATTCAATTAATGCCTTCCTTCACTTCAAGATCATATCTTTTCTCATAAAAATGCCATCTTTTAAGGATTTTTGTTTCAGATTTGGATTTAACTAGTACTTTGCTACTTGATGTGCATATGGAGTGGCATTCTATCTGTTATTGTCGGAAAGTTTACATCCTGGATTTGATTTTCGATTATTGAAAGCATATGTTACTTGATTGAGGGGCTATGGATTTGATTGAATACAGATAGATTCAGATTCCATTTGCCATTTAAAGCAACTTTATTTGTCTTTTTTTGGTACTTCAGTGATTGATAAGTCTCGTTATTTGCTCTATGATTGTTGCTCGTCCTGATCTGGTAATGCTGCTTAAGTTGATGTGCGAGACATAGTCGTACAATTAGGTCTGATTGATTACATTTCATTAGTTGATCTAGTTGGGTCTTGGTATTGTGGATTTGGATCTGATTTACTTGTTAAATGTGTAACATATGCTCATCAATTGCTCTGATAATAGAACTCGTACAAACCTGTTCAAGTAATGTGGTGTGGGTTCTGGCTTATGCTTCTCCTATGAGTAGTCACTGCCTGCTTGTTTTAGTCATTTAGTAAAACAGCGACGACATGAGCTTCCTAACTCTGTGTTGCCATTTTGTTTTATCAAAGATATGGATCTAGGTCTTGACTTTTGAGCTTCGTTTATTTTTTTTGTATGTTTTACTTGATTCTGCTGTTTCTTTTGTTGTAAATGAATGAGTGATAGGCTACTCTTTTTTATATCTTGAGTAAATTTAGCTTACTATTTCAGGGCCAGGGATGGCGAACAAGTTTAATTCAGGGGACAATAGGACTAGGAGTTCCGTATCGATATTTATAGTAGCGGGCCTGTGTTGCTTCTTCTATCTACTGGGAGCATGGCAGAGAAGTGGCTTTGGAAAGGGGGACAGTATAGCACTGGAGATGATGACTAAGACGGGAACAAACTGCAATATCCTTCCGAACCTCAATTTTGAAACTCATCATGGTGGTGAAGCTGGGATCATTGATGATTCTGATTCTAAAGCAACAGCGTACAAGCCATGTGATGCTCAGTACACTGATTACACGCCTTGCCAGGATCAAAGGCGTGCCATGACTTTCCCCAGGGAAAACATGATTTACAGGGAAAGGCACTGCCCACCTGAAGGGGAGAAGCTGCATTGCCTTATTCCAGCTCCTTCGGGATATGTGACACCATTCCCATGGCCAAAGAGTCGCGATTATGTTCCCTACGCCAATGCCCCATACAAGAGCTTGACAGTTGAGAAGGCTATTCAGAATTGGATCCAATATGAGGGCAATGTGTTTAGGTTCCCTGGTGGAGGAACGCAATTTCCTCAGGGGGCTGATAAATACATTGATCAGCTTGCTTCAGTTATACCTATCGATAATGGAACCGTTAGGACTGCATTGGACACTGGTTGTGGAGTAAGTTGAATGCTAGTTATTTATCTCTTACAACTTGTGCACTTTCCATGTGTACTTATCTTTTGAATGTCAATATTATCTCGCATTGTTTCTCCATGTATTTTCTGTGTATTTAAGGTCTTACATGTTGTTAGGTTGCTAGTTGGGGAGCATATCTATGGAAGAAAAATGTTGTGGCTATGTCTTTTGCACCAAGGGACTCTCATGAAGCCCAGGTTCAGTTTGCTCTTGAAAGAGGTGTACCTGCTGTTATTGGTGTTCTTGGAACAATAAAAATGCCATATCCAGCCAGAGCTTTTGACATGGCTCACTGTTCTCGATGTCTGATTCCTTGGGGGATAAATGGTGAGAGCAAATACTGTGAAGTATATTCCTGTACATAATTGGTAGACATGGTTTCTCGTGATCTTGTAGCTGCATGCAATCTATAATAATTTGGGTTGTCCTCTGTGCAGATGGATTATACATGAAGGAAGTTGATCGTGTGCTTAGACCTGGTGGTTACTGGGTGCTTTCAGGCCCTCCGATCAATTGGAAGACTAATTACAAGGCATGGCAGCGTCCTATGGAAGAACTGCAGGAGGAACAGAGAAAGATCGAAGAGGCTGCTAAACTCCTCTGCTGGGAGAAGAAGTCCCAGAAAGGTGAAATTGCGATATGGCAAAAGAAAATGGACACGGAATCTTGTCGTACTGCACAAGAAAAAGCTGGAGCAACATTCTGTAAAGCTGAAGATGTGGATGATGTTTGGTATGGATGCATACTTGCAAGATAACATATGAAAGTTCTGGCATTTGCATTGAATACCCTATTTTTGATTGCTAAGTCATAATTAAACTGTGTAATAGCCTGCTCAAGGCATTTCTGCAATTCTGCAAATGGTTAAATTGCCACTCTGGGTAGTAATTGAAATTTAGTCTGAGTTATTTCGTTGCTTCTATTGTTTATCAGGTATAAGAAAATGGGCCAGTGCATTAGTCCATACAACAGTGCTAGCACTGATGAGGTTCCTAGTGGAGATCTCAAACCATTCCCAGAGAGGCTATATGCAGTTCCCCCAAGAATTGCGAGTGGCTTAGTTCCTGGTGTATCTGTTGAAGCCTATCATGAAGACAATAAGCAATGGAAAAACATGTCAATGCTTACAGAAAGATTAACAAAATTCTTGACTCTGGACGGTACCGCAACATCATGGATATGAATGCTGGACTTGGTGGCTTTACGGCGGCACTTCAATCTCCAAAACTGTGGGTTATGAATGTTGTACCAACTATTGCGAAGAAAAATACTCTGGGTGCCATCTTTGAACGAGGATTGATTGGCATCTATCACGACTGGTATGCTC
The DNA here is from genome assembly GCA_036897925.1 of Aragoa abietina. Classification (NCBI taxonomy): domain Eukaryota; kingdom Viridiplantae; phylum Streptophyta; class Magnoliopsida; order Lamiales; family Plantaginaceae; genus Aragoa; species Aragoa abietina. The sequence goes on along the minus strand of JAYMSG010000431.1, from coordinate 4,639 downwards.
TTTTCTTACCCTTATTAGTTTCTTCCTGTAAACAATGCTGACATAGTGTGCCTTAGCACCCACCGGCTTTATGATGATATCTTTCTCTTAATTACTTCTTTTGGCCTGACTACCTTCATTCAGATTTATCAGTCACTTTGTTTTTTTTTAAGCTTTAGATGTTATTGCTTGCAGGAGTCATCAGAATTTTAGGCTGACTTTTTATGTCAGCTATCGGGCTTAAAAGTTTATGAAATTTTGTGGTGAATTTCATGTTGTGCACCAATAAAAATTATTTACGAGAAAAGTCACCCCTAGGATTCTGTCTAATTTCATGTAAAAGAAACCAATTTATTTTTTTCCCAAATTTTTATTTGTTTCTTTGATAGTTTCGTTCGTTTCAATGATCATTTCGTGTTTCTGTGATCATTTTTAGGGTTTTAGTTTCCATTTTCCGTGCTTCATTTCTTCATTTTGGTCATCATTTCATTTTCTTTCTGCTAATTGCTACTACTATTTAATTTCATTCGATTTCATTTCACTTTCTTGTCAACACTTATCTTTTTTTTCTTCTTCTTTTCTTCCACCCCCCCACCCCCGTCTTCCCAACAAATATTACAATTTACCAAAAGCATAAACACCTGACCTTTTAGCCAGAAGTTAATAAACCAACATGACCATATATGACTCAGGTTGTAGGTTCGCAAACGTAGCTATCTACTTTGGCATGTTTTAAACTGTAGCTGAACATCTCAGGATTAGGGTCCATTTTTCTAAATCTTCTCCAACATAGTTCATTATAGATCTCAATTCCTGTAACTGATTATTGAAGTTGCAATCTTCATAAACACATAGGCCAACTGTTACTCAGTTTGAGGGCAATACTAGGTCGTTGTATGTATGGTTTATGGTTATAAAATGGAAGATAATATAGACTTTAATTAAACAACTTATATCCTTCTTTATTTCTTTTCCTTTTTTGGCATGTCACCTTTCCTTACTTTTGGGTTTTGACCATATTTTGCAGTGTCTTTTCTGTGAAGTATTTCCTTTACTATATTAAATATATATGGGTTCATTTGGCCCTAAAGTACTTGGTCTTATTCTGATGTTCTTGTTTAGGTGTGAAGCCTTCTCAACATACCCAAGGACTTATGATCTCATCCACGCTAATGGTGTTTTTAGCTTGTACAAGGACAAGTAAGTATCTGGTATCATTGATGGTCTGATATTCATTCATTAACTAACTGTGAAATTAACATATCATTTCATGATAGAAGTGTATGCATGTGATTCCTACCAGATTATGTTATACATATGCTATCAGCCCACAGTGGTACATAGCAGCAGCAAACATTTCTTGGTTTTATATAAGCCCCCTCTTTAAAGAGGGATACTACTATATTATTATACCTGCTGAAATGTGTATCCATCTGATCCTACCAGATTGTGTTTTACACAAATGCTGTCAACCTACTAGACCAGATAACAGCAACGAACATTTCTTCTTTCATATAAGTCCCTGTCTGAAGATAAAGATATGCGTGTTATCTTAAAAGTCTCATAATTGTTTCCCAGAAGTACATCGGATATCCCTTTATTTATTTATTATTATTAGTTTATTTTATCATCATTTTTTTTTTACCCGGAGCTTAAATTCATGCATGTTTTTGATTTATAAGAATGACTTTTTGAACCATAGCTGAGCCAAACAAATGATCACAGGTGTGACTTCGAAGACATTTTGTTGGAGATGGACCGTATTCTGCGGCCAGAAGGTGCAGCTATATTCCGCGATGAAGTTGATGTACTGGTGAAGGTGAAGAAGATGATTGCAGGCATGAAATGGGATTCCAAAATGATGGACCACGAAGATGGACCCCTTGTTCCCGAGAAAATACTGGTTGCAGTTAAGCAATACTGGGTGGGCAACACCACTTCCACACAGTGAAGGCCAGCAAAACCAGGTCAAGACGGATTGATGGCATGATTTTAAAGCGGCAATTCTTTGATTTCTTGTACCACTTACAAGGACGCAATGCCCATGTCAGTGAGTTTTGCCGGAATATAGGGCCAATTTTGCATTTATTTAACAACAACAAGTGGTTATATATATAGATTGTACTGTTCTTGTAATATTAGAGTTATCTTGCTAATCCCAAAATTTTAGCTCATGTCCACTGCTCCCCAGGATAGGAAGAGAAGAGAAGCATATACCTACCTTTAGACTTTTACTTGGTAGTATATGTTATTCTTCTTGGTCTAGTTTCCATGTATCAAGAAACTGCTGTTTGAAACAATGTTAATTTTATTTTGGATTCATGTTGTGGGGAATGTGAGGAAAAAGTTACCTGTCATTCGGCTTGTTCAAGTACTATTAATGAACTCTCTGTAAGAAGAAACAGAGAAGGAATACATCAACTTCAACTCTTTCAACCACTCTTTATGTGCTTTGTTTCTATCATTTTCGTCCATCCATCTCATCCGAAGAAAGTATTCACATTATCTTTTAGCTATCACATTACTGGCGTATGAATTGTTACAAATTTCGCTACGAATAATGTTCTGTTTGTCTTTTGAACTGGACTGCAGCGCATCCCTGATTCTGTACAGCGAGTCGAGAGAGATCATATTCATTCCTGAATGTAACTGTAGAATAAGAGTGAGTGACTGGCTGATCTTTTGTTGTCTGGGAATGGATTAGCCTAGCCTACCTGTTTAATAACATGCAGGAATGGTGCATTAAGTGTGATAGGGAAATTCTGTTATATGGCTCTGTACAGCCATGTGATTTCAGCTAATATTGTGTGCACCTTTTTGCCTATCTCAATTCCAGTCCATTCTCTCAACCCCCACCCCCCCAACCCAAGAAAAAAAGGAAGAAATATCTTTATGTTTATGAATAGTTAAAGAGTCAAGTGGCTTCACTATGCGGAACTTAACACCCGAAATGTATAATTTGAACTCATTACGTCGTCTTATTACCGCTAACGGTAACATAGAACGAATCTTGGAACTAATCCATTCCTGGAGTCAGTAATCATCTGATATTACTTGATTTTGAGGTGTAGAAACTAGAAAGAGAAAAGAAGGCATTATATGATTTATTAGGCCAAATTCCCATCAACATCACCTCTGGAAAGAAATTAAAGGCAAAAGGCTACAGCCTACAGCTGTGATTAAAATGTTCAGAAGAACGAGAAAATATTGATGAGTCAATCAAAATCATAAATTTAATGAGCCAATTTGCACAGTACTGCTACTGCTGCATGTTATCCTTCTCCTATGTAACTTCACTGGTTCATTGATCATCCAACCTGCCAAAACACAAGTCCAAAACCACCTCAAGGTCAAATTCTTTACATCAAGCCTCAAAGAGCCACCATCTTGCATCCTACCTTTGTAATTCCTATTTTTTTTTCTCATTTTTATAAACTCTGTATAAGCGCTAGTTTCTCATTTCCCCCCTTACATGGAAGGAGCTGCAGAAACCTGTGTACTTCAGTTAAGAGGTACAGCAATCACAACCACAGATGCACTTAAGTCCCCCGCCCCGCGAAATCATATTTTGTTCCATCAAAACAGAACAGAAGACAGAGAACTAGACGTCTTCAACGCCGAGAAATATTTCAAGGACGCGTTAAATGGTAAGCCTGCTAAAGATTTGCCTTCTTTCCAGCTCGTCAAGAAAGACGAGCCCTTAAAAGTATCGGTGGTCAAAGAACGGCCTCAAGTCCAATTACAAAGCGTTCGCTCTGAGAGAAGCTGTAATAGCAGAAGTGCGTTGCTGCAACCTCCAAAAGCGAACAAGAAGAATTTTCTTGCCAGCATTGGATGTTCTTGTGGAGACAAGAAATCTATAGACATTGATGATCATTCTAAGGAGGAAACATGCTCTAAAACTAGTTCAAAAAAAAAAAAGAAAGTCACGCGTGGGAGATAAACGAAGAGATCACTTGGTTATTGCATCGCCCTCGGAACATAGCATCGTAAAGCTTAGTGAACCAAGAGTGGGGCTAAACTCCATTGAACAAAAAACATTTCAAGTCTTTGGCTCTCCACTGATAGAGAATCAGAATAATTTATTGAGCATCAACAAGAAGTTGACCAGTTTGAGCACGACTGCGCCGGGAGTGGCGAATGCAGTCGAGAACCCTTCGGTTTTGAGTGAAGTTCATGACGTTAATTTTAGCGATGCGAGCTCCGATTTATTTGAAATCGAGAGCTTATCAAAAGGTGACACGTTTCCTCCCACAACCTGTTACGCCACGAGCGAGGCGAGCATAGAGTGGAGTGTAGTCACGGCCAGTGCAGTCGATTTATCGCAAGAGTTCAAATCGAGAAATGGTCCTCCAAAAGAAGTGTCGAAAAGGCGTCCCAACTTTCTCTCAGGGTGTAAGAGTCACAAAGCGGTTAGAGTGACGGGAAATGCACATAGAGCGACGGACAAGGACTTTACCAACTTTAGGAAGAATCTCAGGTCGGAAACGGCCACGCCAATTTCATGATTTCAGGAAGAGATGACAACTTGAGCGTTGTGATGCAAGAAACAGGACAGCAAGAGATTGTTCTGAGATGTACTTGTACTACTTATTAAGAGTAAAGTTTGTTCATTAATATTTGATGTTGTCAATTATGTGCAATATTATAGAAAATTCTA
>JAYMSG010000430.1:0-10018 GCA_036897925.1 Aragoa abietina | reverse complement strand
AAAATTCACTCGGCCTACGTTACGCATCGAATGAATGATTTCTAAATTGCATTGTGTACGTGGATTGAACGAATGTGTAACCAGAGTAATCTACATTGATTAAACGAATTTACAACCAGAGAGAATAGGAAAAACATTTCATGCCATATAATATTTAATAAATAAACATACCAAATACTTTCATAATTATTGGACTAAATTCAAACATTTTGAATACCAATTGACGTGTATATTATAAATTATCCTGTTCAGGTATGCTTGCAAATAACATATACTACCGACATGTCTTTCAAATCGCAACACAGACTTCGTAATTTTTTCTTTTAGATAATATCAATTATTACAAACTAAAAATACAATTTTTTTTTAAGAATATGAGTCAATCAGAATATATATTTTTTTAGAATATCAGTCAATCAGAATAATCACAATAAAATATAACTAACCGCATTACTATGTCAATAAACTATCAAAAATTAAAGATAATTCGCACACAACGATGACGTTTTGGTTACAGAGTATCTCAACTCATCAATTGAGATAGAGAGCTTTTACACACAAAAAAAACATAAGATTTCATTGTCAGGTTTAGTAGTAATGTTAAACAAAAACATAAGTTTTTTTTTAAAACATTTGTACAATTAATTTAAATATTATTGACATCAAATCTGATTTATAATCCTTGAGAAGATAATGTAGCTTAAATCTTTATTTCCTTGTTGACTCACTCCACACTTGAGGTGAGAAGTAGAGATAAGCAAAATGTGAAAGAGAATCAGCCAGGCGTGAGTCCTTCACCCATCACATTTTCTTTGACTCAAAAATCCAACAATTTTCTTTCTTTCTTTCTTTACATGTTGCATAGAGTTTTCCATTGAATTTGATCCATTGAATCTCAATCCTTAACCATTCATTACCTTCCATACATTTTTCCAAATTCAATTCTTTGCAAATTTCAACCCCTAAATATTCGATATCGGTGCCACGTATAATACATACGAAAGATTCTTTCTTTTTCCATTTTTTCTATTAAAAACCATGTTGTCTTGGAATATCAAGATTTGCATCAAACTAGAAGGATTTCATGTCCATTTCCTCAAGTTGGTGATCAGTCATCCACTGCCCTCTCATCACCCACCACCACATCTACTATCAATTTTTTTAGTATTTCTCAAAAACTATTATGCATTAATTGCAAAGGAGAAAAGAAAATGATGTTTATTCGAACCCCCTTCGAGAATGGCTGAGGAGAAAAATCGAATGGAGTGGTTGGAATGAGAAAGATTCCCAACTTTCTTGGAAGGGTTGAAAAGCAATATCAAAATTATGAGACTCAATCCGACAAACTTTACCCTCAATCGAAATTAAAGTACTCAAAAAGAAAAATCTATGATTAAATTTTGAACCCTCTACCTTCTCCACATTCCGCCTTCAGCACAATCCCTTCAGATTGACGAGACATTAGCAAGATCACAATACGTTGCTTGATATACCAATAACCGTCACTCTTATTGTCATAAATATACAAGCAATGTACACCATTGTCACATTAGCTTAGCATGCATTGCTAAGTTAGTGGAAGCGGCACACGTGACACTATCTTGCAAATTAAAATGAATGACCTACTTATGCAACTGATATCCAATAGAATCTCAACATAGTTTTAAAATGTTATATCGGAGCGGGTCTTTTGTCCCACTTCATAATCTATTCAGTATCCCATCAGCATAAAGAGGGTCTGTAGATACACATTTAAGTGGTCAGCGGTGAGAAATAAAATGGGATATGGAGGCTGCTCATAATTCACCTATCCTCGAAGGAGTGTCGATGCAAATATCCCAATAATAAAAATCCCACCTAACTTTAATGAAGTTAAATCAATTCATACTAAAAATATATATATTAGACAGACAGACAGACAGTGGCAGCACTGTAACCTCAACAACCCTTCACCACCACCCACTTTCTGAGGATCATGGATCGATAAAAATGAAATCTTTACAATAAAAAGAACATCCCAAGGTGCATAGCACACACAACATCACAAGGCAAAGCAAAATAAAGCTTTGTTTTGCTAACATTTCTCAGTCTCCTTCTCCCTTTCACCACCTCCCAAAAGTTGCATCTTGAACCAATACAAGAATGGAACGGGCAAGAAAATTAGCCAACAGGGCTATCCTAAGGCGGCTGGTCTCAGATTCCAAGCAGCAGCCATTGCACAAATCCTCTGCATGGTACGTTTCCTCATTATCCCCTAGTTTAGCACAAGGTGGCAACAACAGCAGTAACAGGAATGTTTTTAATCGCCCTAGTTTCAATAATTCAAGAAGTTCATCACAATTTGTGCCCACTCGATCTATTTCCGTTGATGCCCTTAAGCCTAGTGACACTTTCTCTCGCCGCCACAACTCAGCCACACCTGAAGAGCAATCCAAAATGGCTGAATTTGTGGGGTTCAATAGTCTTGATTCCTTGATTGATGCCACTGTGCCTAAATCTATTAAAATTGATAAGATGGAGTTGCCTATATTTGATGAGGGATTGACCGAGGCACAAATGCTTAGCCATATGCAAGATTTGGCCTCCAAGAATAAGGTATTTAAGTCTTTTATTGGTATGGGGTATTACAACACTTATGTGCCACCGGTTATTTTGAGGAACATCATGGAGAATCCGGGGTGGTATACACAGTATACCCCGTATCAGGCTGAGATTTCACAAGGGCGGCTTGAGTCCTTGTTGAACTATCAGACCATGATCACGGATTTGACTGGTTTGCCTATGTCCAACGCCTCGTTGCTTGATGAGGGGACTGCGGCAGCTGAGGCGATGGCTATGTGTAATAACATTTCCAAGGGGAAGAAGAAGACTTTTGTCATTGCGAGTAACTGTCACCCGCAGACGATTGATGTTTGTAAGACTAGGGCAGATGGATTTGATTTGAAGGTTGTGGTTTCGGATGTTAAGGACATTGATTATAAGTCGGGGGATGTTTGTGGGGTGTTGGTTCAGTATCCGGGCACTGAGGGTGAGATTTTGGATTATGGTGATTTTATTAAGAACGCGCATGCTAGTGGGGTGAAGGTTGTGATGGCGTCCGATTTGTTGGCTTTGACGATGTTGAAGCCTCCGGGTGAGTTGGGTGTGGATATTGTGGTGGGTTCTGCTCAGAGGTTTGGTGTTCCGATGGGGTATGGAGGTCCTCATGCTGCGTTCTTGGCTACTTCGCAAGATTACAAAAGGATGATGCCTGGAAGGATTATTGGTCTCAGTGTTGATTCCTCTGGGAAGCCTGCTCTTCGTATGGCGATGCAGACTAGAGAGCAGCATATTCGGAGGGACAAGGCTACGAGCAACATTTGCACAGCTCAGGTAAGTTTGACTTTACTTGGTCTATGTTTCTGCTGCTAATTTACAAGATTATTCTGTATTGTCAGTGTTGTTACTTATAATTTATTCAAGTAAAGCCGTAAATCTTGATGTTACCTCAACCGTGCCTAAGTAGAATAGAAGTAGAGAATAGTAGAAACAGATATGAGCAGCTTTAGTTCTTAAAAAATTGCTGCAACATTAGGCAGGCATGCACGTGGCTTGGTGACTAAGTGAGTGTTTAGAAATTTCACTTCGGAAACTTGATCCTGGCTTTCGTACAAATGCTTGAGCTTTCAGAAAGGTCACTATCCATGCCTCTTTTTCCTAAAATTAAACCGTAAAGGCCGAGTTTTTTGAGAATTTGGGTTTGAGCAGAATATTATAAATATGACCATTTTTTCTTCTATAATCTGCAACTGGTAACACTTCTCAAAATCATATACCTTCCAGCACTATTTACAACCCCCCCCCTCCCCGGCCCAACTTAAGTTTACCTCTGCACAATTAGCATAAGCTTCTAAAAACACTAACGACTTGCTTGTTCTGCTATAACTAACCTAAGTTCTTTTCTAAACTAAAAAGACTGCTCTGTCATGCAGGCATTGCTTGCCAACATGGCTGCCATGTATGCTGTTTATCATGGACCAGAAGGCCTTAAAACCATTGCACAGAGGGTTCATGGTCTTGCTGGAGCATTTGCTGCTGGATTGAAAAAGCTCGGTACGGTAGAAGTCCAGGGTCTTTCCTTCTTTGACACTGTGAAGGTCAAATGTGCAGATGCAAAAGCCATCGCTGATGCTGGTTACAAGAATGAAATAAACTTGCGGGTTGTGGACAAGAATACTGTAAGCATAAATCTGTGTACTTCTATCATTGATTCCAGCAAATATTGAATAATAAGCCTTACCTTATGTTTTTCAGATAACTGTCGCTTTTGATGAGACGACCTCATTGGAAGATGTGGACAAGCTGTTTCAAGTATTTGCTCTTGGCAAACCAGTATGTACATCATTTCCTTCGAGACGTCCTACTGATTTTCAATGACATTCATGTTGTAACTTCAAAATTATGCTCATCAGGTGACATTCACTGCTGCTTCACTTGCACCAGAGGTTCAAAATTTGATCCCTTCAGGACTTGTTAGGGAGAGCCAATTTCTGTCTCACTCGATATTCAACTCGTACGAACACTTTATGATAAGTTGATTAGTTATTTTTTTGCTTTAATGGGAAATCTTAGTATAGATTTGATATTTGTAGGTACCACACTGAGCACGAGCTTCTTAGATATATTTCCAGGCTACAAGCAAAGGATCTCTCTTTGTGCCACAGCATGATTCCATTGGGATCTTGTACGATGAAATTGAATGCTACTACCGAAATGATGCCAGTAACATGGCCTGCCTTTGCAGATCTTCATCCTTTTGCCCCTACCGAGCAGGCTGCCGGTTTTCAGGTTTCTGACAGCTATTTGAAATTAAGTTCACGACATGCATCTTGTTTTTAGTTGGACAGTAGTGGAAAATTCTGACACATACTGTTTATGCTTGTATTTTGAGTAATGTGGCAAATTTCTTATCACGGGATCTATGAATTTCTTGTAGACCCGGTCTGTGTTAGATCTTCCCGAGATTAGTACAGAAAGTTTCGTTATGAAGGCTATTGTAACATTATTTACCTCTTATTCTTGTAGGAAATGTTCAAGAATTTGGGTGAAATGTTGTGTACTATCACTGGCTTCGATTCTTTCTCCCTGCAACCCAATGCTGGTGCTGCTGGAGAATATGCTGGATTGATGGTTATTCGAGCATATCATATGGTACCTTAATATAAAGTTTTCCATCTTTCAATAGAATAAACCACATCTGGCTTTCTCTATGAGGCTTCTTTTAACTCTATACTTAAAAAATCCTGTGTTATCCTTGTTGTTCTTATAATTAAAATAATTAAATTATAAATATCCTGCAAGCATTCTGTGTGTTATACTTAAATTCTGGTCAATTTTTTACGCAGTCAAGAGGAGACCACCACCGCGATGTATGCATCATTCCCGTCTCGGCTCACGGAACAAATCCTGCAAGTGCAGCTATGTGTGGAATGAAAATCGTTGCAGTTGGAACGGATTCTAAGGGAAACATTAACATCGAAGAGTTAAGGAATGCTGCAGAGGCAAACAAGAAGAACTTAGCTGCTCTTATGGTATGGATAACTACTGTTATTCTTATCTGAATGTAATGTCCATCTCAATTCTCCTGGTTTTAATGCAACCATATACCTAAACAGGTTACCTATCCTTCAACTCATGGAGTCTACGAGGAAGGCATCGATGAGATTTGCAAAATAATTCACGATAATGGTGGTCAAGTATACATGGATGGAGCTAACATGAATGCTCAGGTACAGTTGATTTAATTCCTGCAAAACCTATAAAATTATTCCTTAGACCGGGTTCGTGTGTAGATATGTAGTGTTTGAGTTCAAGCATTTCTAACGACTACTAAGTGATGTCGATGAATTTCCAACCACATGGCCTGCATGAGAATTATACACGTTCTCTTCTTGGATTTTTAAGATCTTTCTCTTTCATTAGATGAAGCTATCATCTTTATTTAGCCTTCCATGCTCTATCTTCCTCACCTAAAATTACTTTCTAATGATTGTGTTTTGTGCACACAGGTTGGTCTGACCAGTCCAGGCTTTATTGGCGACGATGTTTGCCATCTCAATCTCCATAAAACGTTCTGCATTCCTCACGGTGGAGGTGGACCCGGCATGGGACCTATTGGAGTGAAGAAACACCTAGCACCATTTCTACCATCGCATCCTGTGGTATGGAGCCTACCTCATATTTATTGATTATTTAACTGTCTTTTAAGTATAGGAAAATAACGAATGAAAAGTCCTGTAATAATTGACTCCATGTGACCTTTTTTGATATTTTAGGTAGCAACAGGAGGCATACCAGCACCCGATCAATCTGAACCGCTCGGTACCATTTCTGCAGCTCCTTGGGGCTCTGCACTTATTTTGCCAATTTCCTACACCTACATTGCCATGATGGGATCAAAGGGTTTAACTGATGCATCAAAGATAGCTATCCTGAATGCAAACTACATGGCAAAGCGTTTGGAGGTCTCTATTTTCTCTCTTTTACTTGCTTTGCACTAAATTATCTGAAAACCGGATTAAGCAGCAGCCACTAAGCATTATGGTGGTGATTGTAAGAGAGTATTTTAATTTAAATCTGGGATAATTACATTTACCTGCCCCGGAGTATGCCCCAATTCCGGAAAGACCTTTTTTTTTTTTTGAAAAAGTACGTATAGCCCCATAGTGGTGGTATTTGTAATTTTCCGTCGGAGGTAGTACCCATAGACAATTAGGCTGTATATGTAACTATATACAAACATTTGAGGGGGGCAAATAAACTATACGGTCAATCATTGATTTCTCATAAATGTCAGGGTTCCATACGTAAATGACAAAGCTCAAGTGTGACTAGATAAGTAGTTTCTGCATTAGGAATAAATTGGAAAGAAAGGGGTCCTCAATTATCTCACTGTTAATGCTTTACTCTTTTGATGTACAGAAGCACTACCCAGTTCTTTTCCGTGGTGTCAACGGGACATGTGCCCATGAGTTCATTATTGATTTGAGAGGTTTCAAGGTGGCTCTTCCTTAACATCATCTACCTCATCTTTTAATTTTCAAGAAATATATTATAATACTTAATGTGCTTTGCAACTCCTATAGAATACTGCTGGAATTGAGGCCGAAGATGTTGCTAAACGTCTCATGGACTACGGATTTCATGGACCAACTATGTCATGGCCAGTTCCTGGTACACTCATGATTGAACCAACAGAGAGTGAAAGCAAGGTAAAAAATAACAAGTTTCTTTTTCATTATTGTGGATTAGCTGTTCACGTGTAAGTTAGTTTTAAAAGATATTGCAAAATAGATTAGCCACTGTAATTCTGAACTTGCTTGATTACATTTGCAGGCAGAGCTAGACAGGTTCAGTGATGCTCTTATCTCCATCAGGGAAGAAATTGCAATGATTGAGAAAGGAAACGCGGACATTAACAACAATGTTCTTAAGGTATTGAATATGGTTTTTACTCAATTTACATCTGTATTGCGTTTAAGCTGTTTTACCCACTAGATGTCTTATATATACTTTTCATTTCAGCTCAAGTCAGAAACAGCCATGTTAGTGTTTCCAACTATTTTCTTAAAAAAATTTACTACTTTTTTAGAGCATAAGTTGGCATCATTAATTATAAATTCTGTGTTCTTTAACAAGTATCTGCAGAAACTGATTTTGGAAGTATGGGTTTGAGTTTATTATTACTTCTGCATCTTTACAGTTGCAAACACTTCACTGTTTTCTCTAGTTTATACCACTTATCCTTCTGCTTAAACCTAAAGTACAAGCCTTTTGCTGGCACTTACAAAGGTAATTTGATTGCAGGGGGCACCTCATCCACCATCACTCCTCATGGCAGACGCGTGGACAAAACCATATTCACGGGAATATGCAGCGTATCCCGCTGCTTGGCTCAAGACTGCCAAGTTCTGGCCAACCACAGGTATATTGACGAACTTCAAAATTTTACTTTCTCGTTCTTAAAACAATTTACTGCCATTACGGGGAAATTTATTGTGAATCAGTTGTCTGTGTTTGATTTTAGCAGTGCCTTTCCGGCAAGCGTTTGCACCAAGTAAAACAAGCAGTTTAAGCAGCTTGTATATTGAGTTGCTTTTCGTGGTTTACTTATTTAAGCAGTTTAAGCAAAAGCTTTAGGGCATGTTTGCAAAAGATTTTCATCTGCGGAAATAATTTTTAGAAACTGTTTTGAGAATACCTCTAGAGGTGTTTCACCCTAAACAATTTTTTTAGTGTCTTTCTGACTCCAGATTCTAAGAAACTGTTTTACAAACACTGTTTTCTGCAAAATAATAACCTGTTGCAAACTTAACTGCATTTTCTAATTCTGTAAGATGACTTGAAATCCAGAGAAGTCCATAAGCTGCTGCTTAAGAAATCCGCCTGCAAATACTCCCCTACTAATGTGAATACTGTTAGATAAATATTGATTAAGCAAAATATTCTCAAATGAGTTCATCGTCCCATGTTAATGTTCATATGGTTTAGTTTTTTTTTAAAACTTTTTCTGTGTTTCCTAGGATAAAACTTTTGAGCATTCAGTTGACAGTCCTTGCTTTATCATCTAAAGTTCAAGTGCCTGTATTAAATGACACGAATTAACACAATCTTGTTTCCATCTCAGGGCGCGTTGACAATGTGTATGGTGATCGGAACCTCATCTGCACGCTCCTTTCAGTGTCACAGATGGCTGAGGAAGCAGCTGCAGCCACTGCTTAAGATAGTTATGCAAGGTCACGTCACAAATGTGATGCCTTATTTTCATCAACTTCATGTTGTAAATAGCAAGTTTATGTTCCATGTACATATTATTTATAGATACTTCATACTTTAATCTTCTTCTTCTTAGACCGTTGAAGATCAGTAATAACAATTGTTGCTGATTGCAACTTTCACTCTGTTTTAATTACTGATTACCATACTTCTTTGTCGAATTCTCGTATTACGTTATTCTTGGAGTATCGTTTACTAGTTGCTATTCAACAGGTCCGATGTTAGCCATTTGTTAAGGGTTTAGTTTCCCAAACAAAAGTGCAAGGGCCATGGAAGCCGAATTCTTATGCCTTTACTTTAGACACTCAAACCTGTTGGACTCACTGTTCCCACACGCAGCGGAGTTGCCACCACACAAGGACCAACATTTTCGAGCAGAGTCACATTCCCACAAGCATAATTGATTCCTCACCCGACTTACATAGTACTAAACAGTGTGAGGAGTTTCATCAACACGTCGTAAGCTGGTAGAGCTTCTCTTGTAGTTTTTCACCCAAAATTCTTAACTTTGTTTAGGTCCACCAAAAGTTCCAATCCTTTACAATGGCTATATTAGGAGAGTGTTTGCAACTTCTATTTAGATTTAAGGAGGAGAAGAAAAATCATCTCCTTAGATAGCTTTTTAAAACACTACCGAAATCAACTTATTGCTTTTGGGGCCACCATAAGCTATTTATGAGTGTCTGCAATTGTAGTTTTTACATTTCCTACTTTTATAAGCGCATTTTACTTTCTAAAATAAGTAGTTTTTTGGGCCAAAAGCATGTTAGTTGATGTTTTTTTTTAGCTTTTGGTAGTTTTTTAAAACACTACCTTATATTTTTTTGGCAAAAAGCTCATTTTCTCTAGTTAAATAAAGCACTTTTGGAGAGAAGGAAACGTATAAGCAATTTTTGCGAACACTAGACATTAGCTTTTTTTAGTCAAAAAGCTAAATAACTTAAAAGGAGTAGTGTTTGAAAACACTACCTAGATCTTCTATTGTAGCTTTTCACGTAATATTCTTAACTGTGATTGGGACTCTAGCATTCCACGAAAAGTTCGAATCCTTTAGGCCATCCGCAATGCACAACCTTTCGAAAGTCCTTCAACTTACGTATAATATGTCATGCCAGCAGCCGGCCTTCCTCAGACCTCCACAATGTAGCAGCCTCTTTGAGGCCTTTTTCGGGTCCCACATGTTCCCTGCTACTTTATTTAATTA
>JAYMSG010000429.1:0-10022 GCA_036897925.1 Aragoa abietina | reverse complement strand
ATGTAGCTAGCAGGGGGGGGGGGGTGCGTGGGTTATGCTAGTTTTTTGTGACTTCCGTCTACATGGCAATGCGAATTCAGCCAGGAGCAACTACATACATCAGAAACTATCATTTGAGCTTCAGATTAATGAAATTTTGCATGTATCCTACCTCACTAGGATAGAGCTTTCAACTTGAGTGTATTTTCACTGCAAAGTACTTGTTATAGATGTTTATGTGCAGGCTTGATATAATTCATGTTCTCATATTTGATGAGTATTCTCAACATAACAGGTGAAATTCTTCTCACCATTTGTTTCTCCCAAAATAACTCAATGTTGGACTTGCCATCTGCTGGTGATTCTTCAATATCATCAAGGAAGTATGCTGGTGTGGTAATGGAATCACCTTCGCAGTCTCCTCTGAGGTCGTTTTCTCCTATCAGAGAAGAAGTAGCTGTCTCTTCGAAAGAGGAGAAATTAAGGTTAGCTGGCCGCATTGCACATATGTTTAATAGGAGCGTCGATACAAAGCCTGCGAGCTCTGTTGAATTAATTGATGCATCAGAGTTACCTGAAAGTGTTAACTTAATGGTTCAGGAGGGAAAATCCGAAGAGGAGTCCTCATCAGTTGATTTTGAGGAGTTAATCAAATCTGTGTGTATCAAATACCAAGGAGTTGAAATCCCAAGCAGTTTATCTGGAGGGATCGTTATAGACCAATTGTATGCGACTACTCCCCAAGAATTGAACACTTTACTATTTGCACCTGATTCAAGCTTATATAGATCATATTCTGATACACTGAGATCTACAGATTTGCAAATAGAGCCCTGGAAAATCGAAAATGGAGATGAGAACCTTAAGAGAGTGGTTTCTTATACCAAAGCTACAAGTAAATTGATTAAAGCTTTGAAAGCTATTGAGGAGCAAACTTATTTGAAAGCTGATGGAAAGGCTTTTGCTGTTTTGGCAAGTGTGAGCACTCCTGATGCTCCGTATGGCAAAACTTTTAAGGCAGAAGTGCTTTACTGTATAACTCCTGGCCCTGAACAACCATCAGGTGAACAGTCTTCTCAGTTAGTAGTTTCTTGGCGTGTTAACTTTTCACAGAGTACAATGATGAAAGGAATGATTGAAGGGGGAGCACGACAAGGTATAAAGGACAGCTTTGTGGCCTATGATAAGTTGTTGGGTGAGATTGTGAAGCCACTTGATCTTAAAGATGTAGGTTCCGAGAAAGATCAGCTTTTGTCATCTATTCAGGTGGAACGTCAATCAGATGGGAAACTGGCAATTCAGTACTTTGCTAATTTCACAGTAATTTCAACCATCTTAATGGCGTCATATGCTCTCCTACATATATGGTTGGCTATGCCTAGCACTATTCAGGGTCTTGAGTTTGTTGGTTTAGACTTGCCAGACTCCATTGGTGAACTTATAGTGTCTGGAATATTGGTTCTGCAAGGGAAAAGGGTGCTAGAGTTAATATCTCGTTTTATGCAGGCCAGAGTGCAAAAAGGTATGTAACTATTTCTAGTGGCAATCTCCCTCCAAAACTTATGTATTTTCATACCTAGCAAGCTGAATATTTTGTTTGAGTTGTTGAAGTATGCTCTCACTGTATTCATAAGTTGGCAAACCTGGGTTTTTTAGGGGATGAGGGTCCAAACATAACATAATCCAACCCATAGCTTGAAGCATATAATTTCTTGGTATGACTATGATATAAAAAGGGTGTTCTCAAATATCGAACACATGCATGTGGTTCCGCATGATCATTCTCGTGTACTCAGACACACATATTAGCTCTTTTGGGTATCTGTAGTCTTTGTATTTGCTCAATATGGTTTAACCAGTTATATTCTTGGCCACATTAGTTTTAGGCCCAGTGAAGTTGCTGTCATGCATACATGTCGTCAAACTAATTTCATTTACTTCTTTTGTTTTAATTATAGGAAGTGATCACGGAATCAAATCGCGGGGGGGTGGTTGGTTGCTCACTGTTGCCTTAATTGAAGGAAGCCATTTGGCAGCAGTTGACTCAAGTGGGTTCTCGGATCCTTACGTGGTTTTTACTTGCAATGGCAAAACAAGAACCAGCTCCATAAAGTTTCAGAAATCTGATCCTTGCTGGAATGGTATATTCATTTTATGTTCTCCTTGTGACACATTTTATCCTTTATTTTTCTTGCTATACTGTTGGTTGATTGGTCACCATTCACTATCGATTCATCACATTAATGTTTCCTTACAGAAATTTTTGAATTTGATGCTATGAATGATGCTCCATCTGTGTTGGATGTGGAAGTTTTTGATTTTGATGGGCCTTTTGATGAAGCTACTTCTCTTGGACGTGCTGAAATCAGTTTCTTAAAATCTAATATTTCGGAATTGTCTGATATCTGGATTCCTCTACAAGGAAAGTTGGCCCAGGCATGCCAGTCGAAGTTGCATTTAAGAATTTTTTTGAGCAATACCCGGGGTGGAAATGTTGTCATAGATTATTTAACTAAGATGGAGAAGGAGGTGGGGAAAAAGGTAAAATGGCATCCATTTCTGCTTAATTAATATTAGAACTGCACTATTTCTTTTTACGCATTTTTTCACGCTGTTTAATGGGGGTCATGGTCTCTTGGCAGATAAAATTACGTTCTCCTCAAACAAATTCAGCATTTCAAAAGCTTTTCGGGCTCCCCCCTGAGGAGTTCCTCATCAATGACTTTTCTTGTCATTTGAAACGGAGAATGCCACTCCAGGTACTTGGTTTAGAATCAATTTATATTTATATACATATATGGATATGTGTGTGTCTGTGTTTTGATTCTTATATTTTTGAGTTTTTTTCTGGCCGTCTAAGTTATAAGGCTTGTTTTTTCTTGAACAGAATGTTGGTCATTTTAATTTGTGTTTTCCTCTATATATCTAGTTTATAGGGGTGATGTGCTTGTTGGTGGAAGCTAATGCGCAATATGCTTCATTCCTTACTCTTCTCTGGGTTGTCATGTTTAACTGATCTATTGCTCTGGTGGTAGGGTCGTTTGTTTCTGTCTGCAAGAATCATTGGATTTCATGCAGATCTATTTGGTCACAAGACAAAGTTTTTCTTTCTCTGGGAAGATATTGAAGATGTTGAAGTGGGACCTCCTACTTTGTCATCAATGGGCAGTCCTATTATAAGCGTGACACTTAGGCCAGGAAGGGGATTTGATGCACGCCATGGAGCAAGGACACAGGATGCAGATGGCAGGCTAAAGTATCAGTTTCACTCTTTCGTGTCATTCAATGTGGCACACAGGTATTTTGTCAACCTGCACTCTTCGTTTCATCTCGTCCCCCCCCCCCTTCTGACAACTAGTTTGATGGCTTTACCGCTTCCTTCAACACTTATTCTATCTTGTTAATCTACTTAAAAATCATATGTTGCTTCCCTTTGAAGACTACTAGAACTACCTAGTTTTGGCTTGATTGCTTTTACGCATGTGTACTTCCACGCACCTGCTTCGAAATATGCTGTAAAAACTTAGGTGTATTACTTGTTACGAAAAAGATTTCCTTGTTGCGTTATGCTGCACTGGATGTCTAAAATGTTAATAATGCCAAGACTGTTCAAGATAGAGTCGTGAATCGTGATTGATAAATCTAGGATGCGAGTCGGAAGGAACTTATCACGACTACAATTTAATTTGACCGTTCAAGTTTGCAATTATTGTTCAAATAACTTTACAAAGGTTTTTGTGCAGCATATATCCATTCTTCATAAATTGGATTTGAATTGTATAGTATTAGTTTGTGTTAAAGTAAAATAAAAAAGACCATGGGCCCATGTCCTTATTTTAACTACCCCTGAGGTGTATTGGGGCTTAGCGGGATGCTTAGAAGTCAAAGTGCCCCAAGTAGAACTTGAAATAGTGACTGGTTTGTAGCACCCATTATTTGAAGGGTTATATGTGGAGACTTGGGTAATATGTCAATGAAAAGGGGAAAATAGGACAGAGGAGCCTTTCACAGCTGCTCTGAAGATGGAAAACTTCTCTTTCTATCTGCACATTCGTCCGAACAATCGCTACCATCCATAAAGTTTGTTGATGGATCCTTATGTGCCTTTTGAAGTTTATTTACTTTTATTGGTTAGACATAAATGATCTTTATGCATTTACAGAACAATCATGGCCTTGTGGAAGGCAAGAGCCTTGACTCCTGAGCAAAAGGTACAAATAGTAGACGAAGAAACTCAAAGTAATGGTGTCCAAGCTGCTGAAGAGGAGTCCGTAGCAAAAAATCTCCAAACTTCTGAAGAGGATCTTGACACTAAAACTGTTCAAGCAGTAGATGAGGAATCTGACGTGAGACGTCTTCAGACAGAGGAGAGTGGATCTTTCCTGGGAGTTGAGGATGTTAGCATGTCTCCGGCTTATTCTTCTGTGCTATCTCTTCCAGTAAGAACGATTTGACTTATTTATATTAAGAGTGCTGATAATGAACAATAACATGCAAGTATCCAGACTAGTTTCGCTATGGAGATGTTCAAAGGCAATGAAATTGATCGAAGGGTGATGGAGAGAGTTGGATGCCTTAATTACTCTCACAGCTCTTGGGAATCTGAGAAGCCAGATGTGTATCAGAGACAACTTTATTACAAATTTGATAGACATATATCTCGTTATAGAGGGGAAGTGACTAGCACTCAGCAAAAGTCCCGCCTTCCTGGTTGAGAGGGTTGGCTCATAGAAGAGATCATGACTCTCCATGGGGTTCCACTTGGTGACTATTTCACGGTATGCCTTTAGTGAATGTCTGCAAAAGCTTGCGTGTATTTTGAATGTCGAAAATAACCAGGAAGTAGATAATTTGACTTAAAATTGAATTTGGTGGTATGCACCATAGCTGAAGAGTAGAAAGTAGCATAAGTCGAGAATGTGTGTTTGCAGTAGATTATCAAGTAATAATAAGCAACTTTCGCAAGAATGTTTGATACTTGTTTCATACTAATGGGATGTGCCTTTTTTAACCAAGATGATATTTTTCGCAGCTTCACTTGAAGTATCAGATCGAGGATCTACCGTCAAGATCTGTAGGCTGTAGTGTCCAAGTATATTTTGGAATTGCGTGGCTGAAATATTCGAGGCATCAAAAGAGGATCACAAAGAATGTTATGTCAAATCTGCAAGAGCGGCTGAAGGTCATGTTCAGCTTATTGGAGAAGGAATACATTTCAGGGGCAACAGATACATGAACCTTGCGTAGATTCCTATCTCGTGAATCAACAAGAAGGGCACCTAAATTCTTTCTTGCAGAATCCACGTTGAGTGCTAGTTGCCACGACAGGGCTGAAACTCATGCACGAGCTTGAAGTGTGTGGGTGAGGTGGCTTCTGATTGTGTCTGAACTTGTTCGTGTCAGCTTGATCGTTTGAGACTTGTGCGTTGTGCCGTTTGGGTTGCGACTGGATTCTCCTCTGACTTTGAGTGCGGTTTAAGAAAGGCGGGAAAGTCTGTTGATCCTTTTAAGGGGACATTCTGGTCGGAGAAACATTGCTGAGTTTTGGAGTGAAGATGGTTGCAGCTGTGTATCATGGCAGATCTTCAGGCATATTATTCTTTTCTGAAGATCTGAGATTTTTGTAGTAACAATAATAGTAGAAGACGTAGAAATTATTTGTAACGTGATTTTTCATTCTTTCATGCATGCCTGAGGCAAAATAGACTGTTGTAAATACTTCAATAGAATTTTTTCAACCCTCATGAAATACTCGCTCCGTCCCGTCCCAAAGAATTTGAGCACGTTTGACACTTTTTTAATACAATGTGGGTTCTATGGAAGTTTTATTGTCATGAAGTGGAAAAATGTGGAAAAAATTGAGTTTTTTTTTTTTTTCATTTTAAACAATTGGACAAGTTATTTGACACAGGTGAAAAGAAATACTGAACAAATTCATTGAAACAGTGAGATAACTCATCTCACCATGAACTGCGAAGCGTATCTTATTTAACACTATAATGTGACTCCAAAAACTTGAGATATATAAAGTGAGATTAATCACTGATTATTATATTTAAAAAATTAAAGTTTTAATTTTAGAAATTTATATTTAAAAAATACAAAAAAGATAAAAATAAAAAGACACGGATGTTTACACTTGTTGATATTTAAATGTTAAAAACTCAACCTTGAAGAAAATATAAAAATCACAGATAATATATGTAAATTACTGATATTTAGACGTAAAATACAAAAGTTTGTATGTAAAACATTGATTTTAATAGTTAAAAAAATGATGCGTTGAATCTAAAACTTTAACTTACATCATTGATGTTTTGGTTTTAAAGATAATGTATATTTAGATTTGAGTCACTAAATTTTAAAATCAAATCACTGATAATTGAAAAAAAACTCCTTCACATTTTTTATTGAAAAATCAGTTTTATTGTATTTTTATCCGAAATACGATCTCTCACGAGCCTAAAAAATATTCTTACAGTAAATCTAAATTAATGGGCTGTAGGCCTTTGCGATGTCACACTCACAATGAATCTCCAAAGCCCAGCCCAATTATGGTATTACCCTCTTCTTCTTTCAACCCGAGCGCCGTTGCCATCGTCAGAATCAAAGTCTTACATTCACCCTGTTATTTACAATCTCCTGTTTTTGTTGAATGAATCAATTTGTTCAGCATAAGCATCCTCAATTTCATAGTACTGAAACCCAAAATTTGGGAACTACCGACAAAGGTACACAACTTTTGCAACGCCCTAATTTTAGCTTTCTTAAATTTGTCGGAAATTAAAATTTACAGCTTTTGTAGTTCAAGAATCATCTATTTGTACTTTCCCCTTCCTTAGGTGTGTAATGCTCTGTAATTTCACTCATTGTTTCTCCTGTTTTGAGCTGTGTTATGATTTGGAGTACAATTGTTAGTGCAGTGGTTGAGCAGTAGCTAAACTAACACCGCTTTTGAAGTATGTTGATTTATGGATCTTGTTAGCTTCTTGTAGACACATTGTTGAATCCTTGTTGCTTGTATTCAATGTCAACATGGGCTATTTTCGTTTCTTTCTACTGATTTTTCGTGGTCTGAACGTAGTTCACAGTACGAGGTTCGGCATTGTTAGCGAAGCGGGAGTAGATTTGAATAGTGGGTCTATGTCGTTTAGCATCTGAGTGGATTTGCTAGAGTATTTTTTCATGAAAATATTGAGTTTGTAAACTATGTATGGGAGAGCGGGTCTTGATCGTTTCAAGAAAGCGCAGTCGTCAGAACCCTTCTCGGTCACTGGGAATTCGACGAAGAAATCAGCAGTACAGTCTACTGTAACTGTACCTTCTCATTCCGCAACATCCTCGGCGCACCTAGCTCATGGATCTTATCAACAGAATCAATACCCGAATCATAAGACCGCGATGCAAAAGACCGCGAACTCAAATGTTGCCCTGCCAGCTACTGTGCCATCTCAGCAAGTGACTCAGGTAGGAGGAGGTCAGTCGAACTGGCAGCCTCCTGACTGGGCGATTGAGCCGCGACATGGTGTATATTTCCTTGATGTTGTAAAGGATGGTGAGGTTCTCGACAAGATTAATTTAGATAAGCGGAAGCATATCTTTGGCAGGCAGTTTCATACCTGTGATTTTGTGCTTGATCATCAGTCTGTATCGCGCCAACATGCAGCTGTGGTTCCACACAAAAATGGCAGGTTTGTGATATCCATCAATGTTTTGTTTCCTGTTTTGGTTGTTTCATTTTTATTTGGAGATACTTAAGATTATACTGTTTTGTTTGTTCTTGTTGTTTTTTGTTATTTTTATTCTTTTATATATTTGGAGTATCAGCTTCTTTGAATAGTATTCTGTCTTAAGGTATATCTGAGGGTATCACAATCCTAATGTGCAAAATTCTTAATGCTGTGTGGTTACAAGACGTAATTTTAGTCAAAATGACCAGGAGAAGTTTAGATACAGTTGTTGCAGACTACAGATACAGAGGACTTTAACCTGTCATCTAAGAAGGGCACACGAAGATTAATTTTGTTAACTGAAGCCCGGCAGCACATGAACTTGGTTTTGACTCCATGTTGTAGCTAGCAATCCTCTTTGTAGTGTTGCTGATTTGCTTCTTTTTTATCACTCCCTATCTTAAGCCTAGACACCTTGTGCATACCTTCATTAATAAAATCATCAGGTTATCATTCCAAAATAAATAAAATAACGGAAAGTATTGGGGCTGATGGTTTGACATTTTAGTTATGGTCTTTCTGTTACATTACGGTCTGAGGAATATCGGTGGCGGGTGGAACATCTAGGTTGGGCAGAACCATATTTTCCTTAATTTATCTGTCTTCAATATCTTTGTGTTTAGAACTACATTTATTGGTCACCCTCATTGACTATGCAAAGCTATAAGAATTTTATATCATCTCCAAAGAACTGACAGCACTGTGATATATTTCTCTTACAGCATATTCGTGATCGATTTAGGTTCTGCACATGGTACATTTGTTGCGAATGAGCGATTGACCAAAGATTCTCCTGTCGAGCTAGAGGTCGGGCAGTCTCTGAGGTTTGCTGCATCTACCAGAATATATGTTTTGAGGAAGAATAATGCAGCTGTTTTTCCTCATCCCCCACAACTCGCAGAGATTGATTTGCCTCCTGTACCAGATCCATCAGATGAAGAAGCTGTCGTGGCTTATAACACATACATCAATCAGGCTCTGAATGGCTTGAAAAGATCCGACGTATCATCTATATCACCAGGATCAAGTGGCTCTTCAGGTATAAAGGATACCGAGAGAGCATCTAAGAGAATCAGAAGAACAAGAGTGGAATTTAGGGATCGAGTTGGGGGGGAACTGGTTGAAATTGTTGGATATTCTGACGGTGCTGACGTAGAGACAGAACCTGGTCCTGTTGGTGTTAAAGAAGGAAGTCTTGTCGGGAAATACGAATCTCTTGTACAGACTACTGTAATACCCAAAGGAAAGGAACAAACTCCTATAAAAGAAGTCAGCGGATCCCACACAGGTGTGACAGAGAAACTTCAAGAAGTTTTGAACAGGGTCAAGTCCCCTTCAGTAAAAAGTAGTGGAATATATGATGATCTCTATGGAGAATCGTTGCCTGTGAAAGTAGGTTCTTCTTGGGCTTTCAAATCGAAGGAGTCTGGAAGTAGAGAACCTACTCCAAGTAAAAATGGAGGAAATGCTCCTGGTAGTAAACATGAAAAGTCCAATAGTAATTTGGACAACAACGATGTCGACGATGATGATGATCTATTTGGCTAGCCAGACAATCTTGTTTTGTCAAGTGTATGATGCCCTGCAATGACGTCTTATATTCCTTAAGAGGTATATCTATTTTCACAAATGGAAATTTGTTGTACGTCATCATTCGTTCTCTAAGCCGGCATGTGCTAGAAAAGTCTTGAACCGTAATTGTGCATTTAAATCGTACTAGTTTGGGGGATTTTGAAAATGGATCATAATTATTGGAAAAGGCAACTTTATACTTGTCATTTCTTATATGCCGATTTATTTTATTTTATTATTTTTCCCCATCAGGTCTACATGTTGCAAAGTCGATTGCTTTTAATGAATTTTTAGATATCATATATAAAACAACGTGCCATTTGCACTGAATGAAGCATCACACACTGAATATGCTCTTCAGGCAGAGGGCTCTAGAAGTCTTAGGAGTGATCGATTTACTGATTCTTAAAACGCTTATATGCATATTATAGCTCATTACCCTTGTAATGAAGCTTATTCATATTATAGCAAATTAGATGCTTTGCTCATTACCCTTATAGTGTAGAAGCTTTGATATGTATGAGGATATTGTTGGTAACAACGTTAATTACCCAGTAGCCGGAGCAATTGAAATTTTGCAGGAAAATCAAATAGTTTGGCTTTCGATTTATGCTTCTGATGAACCATACTATGCTCGATCTGTTTTGGTTTGTATTTAGACGGATTTAAGTACATAGCTGCGTGTTTTAATAGGATAAACATAGGTTTGAAGAATTGAATATGTAGGCAAGTCTCTATCCA
>JAYMSG010000428.1:0-10030 GCA_036897925.1 Aragoa abietina | reverse complement strand
TTTAGTAAAATGGCAGATCATAAATCGTTTTTAGATTTACGATCAAGAACCCGTACTTTCATTTATTATGTGCAACTGCAACGCCAATAGGTGGGTGGGTCTCTGAATCAAGTTCAAGTATTACACCGTGTTCTCAAAATTGAGTTATCTTATAAAGTACCGAGAGGAGAGGACTTTTTATTATCAAATTTTACGGTGCTCTCAAACAAATCCTGGAATTTAATAAAATAATAGAAAACAACCCCAGAGGTTCTTTGCCCTTGTTTACAAACTACAAAAATTGTATTTGACAAATGTTGTATTTATGAGTGCAAATGAACCGAACCGAACCGAATTGTGTGTAAGAGGTCGTGAATAAGTCTGGTCAAAACTTAGCTCGAGCTCGAGTTGATCGAATACAAACTTGTTTGCCGAGTCATTGGCGAACAAGTTCCGAGCCTTTTTTATATATATTTGTTTGTTCGCGAACCTTTCACGAACATCTTAACTTATATATATATACAAAATGCATCTTGAGAGATCGATAAAAAATTTATGTCAGTTTATCTATTTTTTATTTCAATATATATAAACATAAAGTCTATTTTCAAATATAAAATTAGCGTTAACGAGTAAAATTTCGCGTGCACATTTTTTGGTACAAACGGACAAAAAAAACACGAGCGTTTGGGAACCTGCTCGAGCTCATGACAAGTCGAGCGCGAGTTCAAAAGTTTGAGGCTTGTCTAATTGGCTAGGCTTGAGCTCGCCTGTCAAATGAGCAGAGCCTGCTCGATAAGGTAAAAGCTCAGCTCATTTGCACTCTTATGTGGATTTTAGAGCTATTTATATTTTAGTCCCTCTATATTATTTTCTTAGGAATTGAGTTTAATATTTTCAACAGCGTCGTCGTTTCATCTGTTCAAAAAGAAAAGAAAAGAAAAACCAGATAATCGCATTCGTGTGTCAACGCAGCAGCCCGTCAACACCGTGACGGGCTTGTCGTTAGCGGCACCGCTGCGGGCAAGTCTAAGAAGAAGCTGAGAAACTAAAAGAAGACGAACAATGGCGACTCGTCCTCCCAAAACCCTACTGGATTTTTTTGAGCAGCCGGCGGCGAAGCGCGTCAAGCGAGTCAGCAGCACCACTACGTCATCCTCACTTAGCCCCATTGCATCCCCTAACGACGCAGCTGCCACAACCCTAATTTCCTCCGATAAGAAGCAAATCAACAAAGCCCTCGCCGTGTCCAAGTGCAATCTCAAGCTCTGCTCCGATAAAGTTTCGAAATCGACTGCCGCTGGTCATAGTTTTATTTATTTTCATTTATCACTTGTCGTCTTCTGTTTGCTGTCCAAGTAAATATGCATACCATTTCTTTAATTAATTATTATCTTTTCTGAATGGAATGCAGGAGCTGCACGATATGTGAAGTTGGAGGAGCTTTTGGTGGAGGAGACCTGGGCAGAAGTGCTATCGGCGGAGCTGCAAAAGCCTTACGCGAAGACACTTAGCCAGTTCCTGGAGAGTGAAACATGCTGTGGCAGCCTACCTATTTACCCTCCTCAGCATCTAATTTTCAATGCCCTCAACGTCACTCCATTTCATCGGGTCAAGGCAGTTATTATTGGACAGGTAAATAAATCAACTTTGCACATTGGAGAAGACGAAGAAGAATGCTATTTATATAATTTGCACCAACCATCAATACTGCTCTAGCTACTTTGTCGCCTTCCAAATCTCAATTGACAATGTCTCTTATCTGGTTGTTATTTCAGTGTCTTGTCATCATTGGGTTTTCACTTGCTCTTTGACTAATTTCATATGATGAAATTCTTTTCATTATCCTTTCATCCTAGGACAGTTGCACTTTATTGTCATCCAGTCTTTTCATTATCCTCTCATCCTACTTTGTCGCTCTTTGTGTTTCGCGTTGTTTGCCTCTTTCTTGGTGGTTTGTGTTGTTAAGATTTTTATTTTGTTCCCGTTTGACCGGTAATTTTGTTAATGAAGTTTTTTTTTGTCAATTTCGTTGATCTTGTTTGACTAAATGATTCGTGATTTATTGGATTGTTGTTTGTGGTTTGATTTTCTTCTTTTATCTCAGTTGTTCCGTAGATGTTCTACTTTTCTAAATTTTAATTAATAGTAAATAAAAAAAAACGTGGTGAGTCAGGGGTCTTTTTCGGAAACAGTCTCCTTTTTTTAGGGTATGACTGCGTACATCTTACCCCCCATACCCTGCCTATGGGCGGGATTTTGGGTATTTTTGGTTTGGTTTCGTTTCGTTTAAGTCTTTCCATTTATTGACGACCTAGATTTAGTTGCAGCTTTGGGTATGTGCAATGAGAAGATGACCAGTATCATCTGCATTCCCAAATTGGCTTTTCCAACTTTTTCAGTACTTTTGGAAGTTTAATCTGACACAATCTGTTGTTGACCTTGTTGGCTGTGACAAAAAAATCCATTTTGAGATATATTGTGTCATACATTTAGATATGGTTTCAGGACCCCTATCACGGACCAGGTCAAGCAATGGGCCTCTCTTTCTCGGTGCCGGATGGTGTAAAGGTCCCCTCAAGTCTTGTAAACATATATAAAGAACTTCATCAAGATTTGGGTTGTTCAATTCCCTCAAGTGGGAACTTGGAAAAATGGGCTGTGCAGGTAATGGTTACATCCTTTAGCGTTTGTACAACATTGTTCCTGGGTGTATCTCAGCCATGAAGCATGTACTCGCACTTGCTTGCAATCTTTTTTCTAACTTGTCAACTGATCAAATTCAAGCCATATGGTCTTCTTTGCATCTTCCTAAGTATAGAGCTGATATGGGTCATAATATATGTTGAAAGAGGAAATACCATTTCATACAACAGTGTCTGTAATCATGTCAAGTTTGAAGCCCTGAGGTAACAAGTTGGTTCCTTGCGATGGCAGAAAGAATAACAATTTCCCAGTTTTGTTCAGAAAATAAATAGTCAATAGACCTCAACATCAAACTTTGTTGTCTTATGCTTAAACAGCTGAAAAAGAATTACACTTTTTAATTTGCTACTCACATGGGATGTTTCTGGCTTGTGATAATAATGTCTATTGTCTGCTCAACTGTTATTTATTAACTGCTGATTCTACTAACATGTGGGATTTACTCTTTCTTAATTAATAACTCTCACTTATTTTTTTGCAGGGTGTTCTGCTGCTGAATGCTGTTCTTACCGGTAAGCACCTAGTCTGTTTCTATCAGAATGGAGCTGGCATTTGAGTCACTTCTCTACTTTCAAGTTATACTTTTCTGCTACATATGCATCTAGTTACTGGCATTTAGGAAATTCAAAAACAGAATTATCATTGCTTTTGTATGTTCTATGTGGAAAGTGAGGCATAAAGGCTATTTGTGGACCTTTGAATAATGAATAGTAATGGACGAGGGGGATACTAATGGATGGTATTGGGAACAGATAATCATACCTTTCATGACTAGATGACAATAAGGGAAGTAAAGATGATATTCTCTCCCGTTAATTTACAAGATAGGCATGCTTCTTTGTTCATTTCTAGTACAGTACAAGGAGGAGGAGATTAGTATTGGAAAATAAATGGTGACAATTCTGTCCTCTGTCTTCATAGGTGTTGCATGTAACGTTATTGAAACTACTTTGATATTGAAAACCATAATTTAGAAATTTGTCTTTCCTCTTGGCCGAATAAATACTTGTGTTTGCTGCTACTTTTGTTCTATTGCCATAATAGGTAGTACCATTCAAAAATTTCATTGTAAATCAAATGAATTTGTATTTTGGAACATCAATGGAAACAAATGCTTTAAATCTTAAATTTTCTGAATGACCAGATCTAATGTGCCCTTGTAGTTTTTCTAATCCCTTGGATTAAACGCAAGTTGCATTTAGACCATGTATTTCCCTCTTCCCCTTTAAGATAGTAGAGTCCCTTCAAATCCTTTCTGAATCTGAAGTGGAGCTTGTGAGATTCTATGTCTAATCTTAACCACAAAATCTTCGTTCTATATAAACCAAGCTTTTGTTTCTTTTCTGTAATCAGTAGTTATTCTTTTTGTAGCATTGATCCACTACGTCCAACGAGTTACATAACATCGTTAACAGAGTCATGGGAATGACGTGCACGCATTTGCTTATCTGAAGCGTTTCTCATGCATTTTGAGTGTTGTGTGAATAGCATGACTATATGTTAAGGATATACCTATATCCATCACTGAAACTTTGTGGATAATCAACTTTCTGTATTTGCTGAGCACCATCAAACATTCTTTATTTAATCATACTACCTCTGTCCCTCTAAATGTTCCCCAATCACCTTTTTGGGTTATCCAAATAACTATTTCTCATTCTAAAAATAGTACGTTTTTAATCCCAACCAATCTAAATTGTCGTTCTTTTATTCTTTCTTTTAATAAAATAATCTTTACCAAATATTATTATTATTTTTTTCCATTTTTATTTATTTTTACTGTTATTATTATTATTTTTAGATTGTGAATAGTAACTGTGAAACTTTAAGAGGGACGGAGGGAGTATAATAAATCATCCTCGCATTTGTCAAGATCCATAGTGACCTATGGGGATCGCCAGTAGCGACCATATAGGTCGCTACAACGAATAGCGTAGCGGGGTTTCTGTAGTTTAAAATAGCTGTCGTTTATTGCATTTCTGTCACTTGTAGCACAGCGGGGTCTCGTTTCTATGGTCCACTCTTCACTATGAACAACTATGTCTATTATGCATACCTTGTGAGAATCATACCAAACGGTTTGTCACTTTTATCGACGATCATCCCTGTGTGTGTTTGGTTTATCTTTTCATGGAAAGGTGGTTTTTATGTGTTTTCATGCTCAACAAATGATTCAATCACAATTCAAAACACATATTCAAATATCGCGAATTGAATGTGGTACAAAGGACTTTAATAGGTAACTAGGTCATTATCTAAAATGAAGCCACTGGCAAAGCTCGTGTATTAATATCTAATAACCCTTGATAAAATGAATAGCAAAATGGAATAGCAGAAATGAAAAGTCAACATCTACTTGACGCTGATCTACTCCAGTGTTTACTACTAAAATGCCACAACTATTTTGGGGAGATGCTATTTTGGCTGTGATACTCCTATCCAAAATCATCTAAAATCATTCCCAACTTCTTGTCTTCATTGTAAATTTTGTTCACATACATTTAAATAGTCATGTTATATTAAAACTATTGCACTCAAGTATGTTTTCTAGTTATAATGGCTTTTTTTGGATGTTCATTTCTTATTTCTCATTATTGGTAGGCTGTATTTCTACTCTTCCCAGTACACGAATTAATACGGAATAACTTTTTTGCTTATCTGTTGTAAGAAATGACCAATGGACCATCAAGATGAGAGAAAAACATACCATTGCATGTGGATCAGCAAATAAATAATTCCATGAATAGTTGCTGTGATTTTCCGTGCATGGTTGCATCATTTGTACTCATGAGCCTGTAAGGATGCTATCACGTGCTCAGTCACATGCATCTTTGTCTACCCTTTTCCCTCTTAACCCTGCCTTTTGGAAAATGGAAATTTACAGCAGAACATTTCCCGGTTCATTCTTATTATAGAAGATTAGCTTAAATTAATACATACATACGCTTTTTTTGTATTTGCATTTTTATCAGCCGACTCTAATGGTAATTGTGGCATCTATGCAGTCAGGCACCACGAGGCGAATTCTCATGCCAAAAGAGGGTGGGAGCAGTTTACGGATGCTATAATTGGGGCAATTTCAAAGAGGAAAAGTGGAGTTGTTTTTCTTCTTTGGGGAAATTATGCTCAAGCCAAATCCTGGTACTTTAAGTTATCATGTTATCTGAACTCTACAGTATCCAAATTATATCTTAGCTGCCACGCTTTTACCTTTGACCAAGTAACATGATTTCCTTTATAAAGGCTCTCATGGAAATCAAGAGTTATTTTAGGAATATAATATTAGTAGTTTTGTTTATTTCGAATCCGTGTTTGGAATATCTTAAAATATGGTAGTATTCTGTTTTATGCAGAATTCTAGAATCTCGTTGATTATGTTTCCTAGTTTTGATAAATAAGCTTAAAGTTTAGGGCTTATTATTTCATTAAGTTTTTGACAAGATCTTATAGTTATGAGAATTACGATTCTTTCATATTGAGTTTTGAACTCTCTTGTTGAGATGACTTTCTCCATTTTCTGTTCTTGTTGATTATTCATCTAATTCTCCCTCATGATTCGCCAATCCATTTCCTTACTATTTCTCCCTTTTAGTTAGTCTCTCCTCTTATTCTTCTTCAACTTTTCCTTAATCGGCACCCGTTCGCTATCAGTTTGGCACCAGAGCTTGCTGATTTTATACCCTATCCGCTTCGTACTTTAAATTTTTCATACATACTGCCACTGGAAGATAATAAAAGTGAACAATATCATTAGTCTATCTGGTTTTTCCCTGTTAGATAATTGGGATAGATTGTTATTTGGGGTTTGGTTAGTAGTGGATTGCTGAAGTTTGAGCTCGTTTGGGAAACAGTTTATATGTTGCACCCCAGTCTTATGGTCGTTTCAGAACCTTCTGTTTGCTCTCTGAACTTGAAGGGAGAATTATGTTTGTGACGATAGTATCCACATGAGAATGAGACGGAAAAAAATTGGGTCCCAATTTAAAGACCATGATTTGAAATTTTAGTTATACAAGCTTCGGAAGAATCTTCTTCCTCTCCCAACTTTTGTGGATGAGTTACTTCCACTACTTGATGAAATATGGTCTCCTAGTTTATCCATACAAGCTAAAATTTCCGAGTTGATGGAAGCCTTAATTGCATACAAGCACTCGACACATGTAGATAATGAGATAATCAGGTAAAATTAGATAATAAGGTAAAATTAGGAGTTGCTTCTTGATCTGCTTAGAATTACTATTTCAGATACTACATATGGGGAGTATATGATGCGATGTGTCTTGCGATTTCTTATTTCATGCTTTAATGATGTCTATTACATTCACTAGACTAGAGCTGATGAATAGAGGATTACTCTTCACTCCCTCCGTTTTTGCCACTTTTCCTTATTCGGATGTCCCAAACTCATTGGCCACTTCCATTTTTAGTAACTTTACAATCCCAAGGGGATGTTATTTGGCCTGGCGGAGAACTTCTAGGGATAAAGATTGTAGAAATCAGTGGAGTTTAATCGCGGGATGTATCATTTGGTGTATTTTGAAAGAAGGGAACAACTAGACTTTTTGGTGTCTTTGGGGAGAAAGGAACAAAGATATTTTGAAGACACCTACTGAGTTCAAAATCCATAAGTTAATGTGTTAGACTTTCTGTTCTGAGGGTTCACATGCTGTAGTTAGAAGCTCCAGAGCAAATTTTCAGGATTTCTTGGCTCTTTTTTCGTAACTTGTACTAATAATACACTTCATGTGTATTATTCTTCTCATATGAATAATATTCAAGATTATTCATCAAAAAAACCTTCCATAGGAGATATGTAGCTGTTTAGTTGAAAACTTGCAACTAGTAAACTAGGTTAATGAACGCATATATTTTTTCACAAGTTACGAAAGAGTTGAATATTTCCCGGAAATCATAGATTCTTCAAATCAATAAATCATTGGAAACAAAAATGGTGGAATCCCTATACATTTTTCCTTTTGCAGTCATTTCCGACCGTAGTGGCAGCCGAGAGTGTCCTCATTACAATTTATTCATTCTTTAATGGCCAGAAACCTGATAGCACTTTTGGTCTCACAATGTCATTTGTGACCACTCACAGTTGTAGCATAAGTTCCTATGCTGTTGTGAGGACTGGAATTAAGAGATGATCTCGATCATGTATTCACAAGAATGTGCTAGGACAGAGATAGAGGAGTTGATGTTTATGTGAGGATCACTTAAAGGAAAGTTTGTTGTTGGAGTAAACTTGTGCAATTGCCCTTATCAACTGGACTAGTTTTTGGTACAACTTGCGTGGATGCACTCTATAGATTACCGAGCCATTAATCAATATGGGTTGGCAACTGAGGGCATGAATTGAGAAGCAGTTTTGTCAAGGGGTTAAGGTTTCCATCATCATTTTATTATTATTATTATCTTTATTTGAGTCATTCATTTTTTTCGCTGGATTCAATCATACATTTACCTTTCTTCAAACAAAGTCTTATTCCCTGAGTTGTGGACATTATACTCTTCATGGTTATCATATATATTATATATAAAGCTATCATCCATCAATATATAATGTGTCAGTTAATTTATTCAGTGTTAAAGTTATACACATGATGTCATATTCTTGAAGGTTTGCTGGTGACTGTTGCTTAATGATGTTTGATGCTACTCTTTCTGATTAACCGAAAGGTGAAGTTTAGTTCTGACTTCTGAAAATTTTATAACAAGAGTGCGTTGTTGAGTTTGAGTCCGCCAACATGTGGAAATAGATAAGGATGACTCTATGTTAGATGATTATTAAATGCTACTCTTTCTAACTAAGGACTCCTCTGTGTTGGGTGATTCTAATAAAATTCCTTTTTGCAGGTTGATAGATGAGTCGAAGCACTTTATTCTAAAATCGGCACATCCTTCTGGTTTATCTGCAAATAGAGGCTTCTTTGGGTGCAGGTTTGTGTCTTACTAATGGCAACATACTGGTACTAGTTTATGTTACAGTTTAGTTTTTGATGAAGAAACATTGGCTTGTTTTACATATTTGAGTTACTTGCTTGTTAGATTGCTTCAACTTTAGCTTGATTAAGAAGTTGAAATTTGATCCATATGATTAGGTATTGCTTCTCCAAAATTTGGTTAGTTGGATTGCATTTTTTGAGAAATTTAAGTTTGAAACTAGAGTTCTGAAAATCATAGTATTTGAGAAAAACTAGTATCAGGCCCAACTTTGCTACTCGGCCAGTTTTAATGGTGAAGAGGGAGGCCCTAATGGGGTTATTAGTGTCTTTCAAAAGGGGTTAAAAATGAGGAAATAATATATTCTAACAATTTGATGTCATGAGGTGCAAGGATATCATATTGTGAACGTTAATAAGTATATCACTGTAAAGTTGTATTTTCTGGTCATTGTTATTATTGTATTATTCTGCTCGTTATTATTATTGTATTATATTTATTTCGTGTAGAAACAATTGACACTGAATTGGTATTTGTGAATTCTAGGTCAGATTCCACCAAGTTTACCTGTGAAGTAGCACTTGCCATATTGTTTTTGGGTTTTTAGTTCAAAAGTGAACTTTTACATTTTTTGGTTTTTAGTTCCAAAGGCACTGAGATTTTACATTTATTGCATACATGAGTATAAAATTTTTCTTTGGCAAGCAATGTACTGAACTTTTGCATTTTTTGTACACAAGTGACTAATCTTTTCTTTTGGCAAGCAAATTACTGAATTTCTATATTTTTTTCGCGTAAGAGACCGTTCTTTTCTTTTTGGCGAGCAAGATGCCGAACTTTTATATTATTTTGCACAAGTACTGAAAATTTTGTCTTTACATGTAAGTACAACTTTTGCAAAAAGGCATTAAGCTCCAATTGCACGCGGGAGATGGTTGTGTTTTTGATTGTACAGAATGAGCATCACATTTGCTGGGGATGTGTTTATTTTTTCACTATTGCCGACTATTACTTTTTATTTTATAAAAGTATAGTAAGTTGTCTTCCTTTCACTAACAAATGCATTCATATCATATATAATTAGTTAACAATATCTAAATAAATTACGATATGCAGATAACGATTCGAAGATCTTATCAAATTAAGTCCAAAATGTCTACCTATCTTTTAATTTAAGAAATTTATTTCCTCTTCTTAAAATTCCGAAGACTGGATAAATTTGTGAGTCAAGCAGTCTTCTCAGACTTTTGTTTTTTCAAAATCCTTCAATAATAATTTATCCGGATCTGATTTCGAAGAGGAAAAAATGTAGCTACCGGTGTGAGTTGTAAAGATATGGTCGATTAGCTACAAGAGCAAGTTGAGTCGGTCACGAGCCTTATAACTCTGAATTGGCGGAAAT
>JAYMSG010000427.1:0-10031 GCA_036897925.1 Aragoa abietina | reverse complement strand
GGCGTTATTAAGGGAATAAGGTTATCCGTTCTGAAAGTGAAACCAATATTTTATTTTTATGCAATGGGGGGGAAAAAAGCCCCCCCCCCCCCCACCACCACCATGAGTAGGCCGCGAAAAGTCGGCTCCACGCGTGAATTATAATTGCTCTTTGAGCTTGTCGGAATTATCAACGGGGACAACCATAATCGCATTGCGTGTGGCCCTAATACCATATTAGAGTTGGCCAATAACACTTTTATCCAATCTATATGTGAGTCCAGCATCATGTTTCCATGTGATAAGAGATATCTAACAAGAAACGAGAAGACTCAGTTAAAACAAGAAGGAGGAAATGTGCAAGGTTGTTGAGACAAGACAAAATTAGGAAATTAGTAAAGGTAACTAGAATTTATTTTCCTTGAGGATAATCTGCATTTAGGATCTACGTTCGATGGCGATGCTTTAATGTCTCTTGCATTCCCATAAGTGTCGGGGACTACATTACATAATATGTTCTAGCTACATGTTGTTCTTTCCAAATCAAAACAGTAAAGTTATTCTTGATTTTCGGTTTGTAAATAATTTAGACAAGACACTTCCATTCTCAAGAAGAATAGTCATGATGTCCTTATCAATTTTTTGGAAAATTTTATACCACAACATTTGTGATCTTTATTTACACTGAATGTTGTTGAATGCATCCACCATTACATGGCAGATATATCAACAGTTACCAAAAATGTTGCCCATAATACATTGGGAACGCATATTATACTCAAAGGATTGTTCCATAAATACTTAGCATATAGTAACAGAGCTCTTGTGATTATTTTTTTATTAATAATAGTTATCCTGATCTCAATCACGGGTTACGAGTTGCATGTAAGAGAGATCCTATCCAAGTTCAATTTGAACTCGGCTCCATACCTATTATGGGAAAGCTATTAACTTAACAAACTATTGATCTCAAAGAAATACATGAAGAGATCAAATCCGATGCCGCAATCCTGGGTATTGTTGTTAAATGTGCCTCTCGACTAGAACCCTACTTGTTCCGAAATTCTTGATTCGTTAAAGAAACAAATCCAAAACCAGGATCGAGCTTGAGATTCCTACAATTAGCTTGACTTGCTTTGCTCAAATTTATTGCCATCAAAATTAGAAAAAGACAAAGAAAAGCAAAACTAATTGAAGTAAAGGTATTGATCAATAACTAAATCATGATACAATGATAAACAAACATTAATAGGTACTTTGGCTGAGCTCAAGCTCGACTTGAAAACCTTATCATTAAAGTCAGTTCGAGCTTTAACGAATCGAGCTGAGTTTTCATTAGCTTACATAATAGTTATGTCCATAAGATACTACGTTGTCCCATATTTTGAGAGATTGATATCAATTATGCCGGAGAACTTGTACAATTTAGTAGGACGATTGTGGGAACATTCATACAAGGAAGTATGAGTCATGTATTAAAAAGAATCAATTTAGTAATCTACCCATGAATGAGTTCATAAATATTGGTGTATAGTAGAGAAAAAGAAAAGCAAAGCTAATTAAAGTAAACATATTAATCAATAAATAATTTATACTACCATGATATAACGAACATTAACGAGTACTCTGGCTAAGCACAAGCTCGACTTGAAAACCGTATCAGCATAGCCGAGTTTGAGTTGAGTCGATCCGAGTTCTCGTTAGAAGCTCATCAAACATAACAATTCTGCCCATGGGATACCATGTTGTGCCATATTGCGAGAGATTGATATCAATTGTGCCGGAAAACTCGCCAAATGTTATGAATTTATCTTAGTAGGACGACTGTGGGATCATCCATACGTGGAAATCCAAGCTAGTCTATGCGACATGTGGTTACTTACGTATCAAAATGAATCAACTTAGTAATCTTTCCATGGATGAGTTCATAAATATTACAACAAAACTTGTCGCACTATAACCCTACTTTATCGTGTTCACACGTGTTCGTAGAATTATCGTAAGGAACACTATATTTTATTTAAGAGAAAAAAAACATAAGAGAGGGTTGAATAATTGAAATACGTATTACTATATTCATTGTAAAATATTAAAATAATTATATACATACTCGTGATGTAATAAATCAATTGACATTAATATATATTAAAAGTAAGTACAACCGAAAACAAATTAGTAGTAATAATAATTTAGGGTTAGTGGAAAAAAAAAGCAAGATTTTGTAGTAAGTAAACTTGATATCTATATAGTATAAATATTTAAAAGCAAGATTTTGACTGGAAAATCTAATAAAGGGAAAAGAGTATTGACTTTTTCTCACCTAGTACATAAAACAAATAAAAAGAATAAATAGATGAAGAAATCAGCCACCCAGATTTCAAAAATCAGCTTCAAAAGAAAATTACTCAATCTAAAGAGGAATAATTGGCCTATTTAAGAGTGAGACAGTCGGTGAAATGAATTACTCTATCGATAACAAAACAAAATTGGTATTACATGTTCGAAACTAGAGAAAGCCCTCGGTGACTATTTTACTCAAGCTGAACGCTATTCTTGTTTTGAGAATTTTGACAAGACTTGCTATTGCAACATTATTCTTCAGATTCTGCTTAATAATTCCGTTTTTCATTTCCATTTTGATTCTCCAGAAGTGTTTGTTACAGCTTTGGTGTTTAGGGTTTAGTTTATTGGCTAAATTGTGGCAATGGTTGCAGATGAATAACATATGCAAATAGGGTTGACCTTCTCATAGTATATCTATTAGTTCTAAGTGTAGGGTTTTTCTTTAAAAAAATTTAGCCCCGTAGAAAATCTCTCAAAATTATCACTCCCTCCGTCCGGTTAATGCTTCACATTTTTTTCGGGAACATTTTTTTATGAAAGTGTTAAAGTGAAAGAGATATTAATAAAGTAGGAGAGCTAATAAATAGAGTCGGATATATGATGAATAAAGTAGGAGAGATATGGGGGTGGGGGGTATTAGAGATAATGAATAAGATAAAAAATATTAGAGTTTGGCCAATAACACATTAAAATGTCTTATTAGGTCATATGGTTATCCAACTAATATGTGAGTCCAATATTATGTTTTCAATCAATGTGAGATATCTAACACGCCTCCTCCCCCCACCCCACACCCTGGTCGCGGCTAGTCTGCTCCACACATGAAAATATTATTGCCCTTTGAGCTTGTCGGGATTATCAAAGGAAGAGACACCCATCATCGCATTGTGTGTTACCCTGATACCATAGTAGAGTTGGGCCAATAACACCTTTATCCAATCTATATGTGAGTCTAGCATAATTTTTCCAAGTGATGTGGGATATCAAAGAAGAAATAAGAGTTTGTTGAAAAAAGAAAAATTAGGAAATGTGCAAAGTTAGTTAAGACAAGAAAAATTAGGATATGAGCAAAGCTGACAAGAAATTATTTTTATTGAGAATTATCTCAATTTTGGATATACGTTCGATGGCGATACTTTCATGTCTCTAGCTTTCCCATAAGTGCCCAGGACTACATTAGATAATATGTTATAGCTCTATGTCGTTCTTTCCAAATCAAAACTATAAAGTTATTCTTGATGTCTTTCTTTTACAGTTTTGAAAAAACACATCCATTCATAGAGAGGATAGTTGTGACATGCTTATCCATTTTTCAGAAAATTTTAATAAAAATATTATTCCACAGCATTTTGTGAAATCTGTATTTACATTGAATATTGTTGAATGCATGCCCCATAGCACAGTGGATATATCAACAGTTACCAGAAATGAGCCCATACGAAGAATGCATATTGTACTCAAAAGATTGCTTCATAAATACATAACATATAGTACCAGAGTTCAAGTGTTTAGTTTTCCATTAATAATATATATCCCGATCTCAATCAAGGGTTGGGAGTTGCATGCAAGAGAAATCATATGTTCAACTTGAACTCGATTCTATATTCACTATGGGATAGCTATCAACATAACGACTTGTTGACCCAAAAGAAATACTCGAAGAGATCAAATCCTACGCCGCAATCCTTGGTAGTGTTGTTAAATGAGTCTCTTGACTAGAACCCTACTGTTGCCAAGAATCTTGATTCGTTAAAAAACAAATCTGAAACCAGGATTGAGCTTGAGAGACCAACAATTAACTCAACTCATTGAGCTCAATACATTGGCATAAAATTATAAAAGACATAGAAAAGCAAAACTAATTGAAGTAAAGATATTGATCAATAAATATATTATAGTAACATGATAAACAAAAGTTAATGTGTAATGTGGCTAGCTCAAGCTATACTTGAAAACCTTATCACTAGAGTCGAGTACGAGCTTTAACGAATCAAGTCGAGTTCTCATTAGCACCTCCGTTGAGATAACAGTTATGTCCATGGAATACTACGTTTTCCCATATTGCATGAGATTGATATAAATTGTGCCGGAAAACTCGATAAAGGCTATAAATTTAATTTAGTAGGATGATTGTGGGATCATTCATACGAGGAAGTCCAAGCTAGTCCACATGACATGTGGTTACCTAAGTATTAAAATTAATCAACGTAGTACGTCTGTGGTGTGTGGGCTTGCTAAACACTTTGTGTGTGTGTGTGTGTGTGTAGTGGGTGGGCTTGATAGTTGGTAGATCTTCGTGGTCTTGATGGTGCCTAGAAAGGAGTGGGATTCCAATGAAGTGGACGACCTAACGGACGAAGAAGATGATATAGAATCCTAACACTAAAAAAATCTAAAAGGAGTAAATTGGAGTTGCATGGTATCAACGCCAAAAAAAAATGGACTTTATGATATAAAAAAAAATTACTATTGGATGTGCATAAAGTAAATCAAAACCGTTATGCTAAAAACAAAACAAAACAACAAAATACATGCTAGGTTTTCTCGAGAGCTCATAAATGACAACAATAACATTGTCTGAATTTGGTAAATTCCAAGGTACTTAATGTATTCATTGACAGCTAACATTTCGAATGCGCCATAAAAAAATCTTATTTCATAGGGGACACTGGACTTTAAGCAATCAAAATAAATTATACAATATTTTAGGGCAAGCTGATTTTGTTCTCAACTTTGTGGAAGTTACAAGAAACCATTGGTTAATGTTAGGGTTAGTCTTCGCCGATGAAAGGTTAGTTGTGCGGTAACCCAATATTTGGGACTATTATTGACACACTTTGAGATTACCATGAAAATTACAAAAAACTTCTTACCTGGGTATATTGGAAATGCATAAACCTTGTAGTGAAGAGTTGTTGGAATTGGTGTTAATATTCTACATATTTTTAATTAGTATTGTTGTTAATAAATACTTGTTATTACTCTATTCACGAAACCAAGTAATTCTATATATTCTTTAACCACTTACTATTTTATTGTATTCTTTGTGTTCGGTGCTCCATTACAACATAAATCTTTCACATCACCGAAAACACTTGTATGGTCCACACTCATATATTTATGTGGTGAAGTATCAAATACAAGGTAGGCAAGCTGGCAACACACCTAAACCTAGCCTATACAAAAACTTTTTCAAAATTGTTCCGCCCAATTATCACGACTTTTGTTGGATTTAATTCAAAGGTTCACATGATTTATGAGGCTTCTAAAGTTGAGCATCATTTGAAAATGGAAAAACTTCTCTTAATGTACAAGCATCATCAAGACTAGTGAGGAACAAGACAATTACTATTAATAAAAAATAATAAGATTGTAGGTAATTAATTACTAGCACCTCACATTATGTTCATTAGTTGATGCATAACAAAAATTAAAATTGTTTCGCCAACCGCACTTGCACTGTGATTTTTATACTCCACTAATCTCCAGTAGTTTTTCTCCTTTCAAACATAATTCTAGAGCTCCTGAATCCAAGCTTCCACTTTCAATTTTGGTATGCTGTTATCATTTCTATGACATTAAAATCTTTTTGTGTTTATGTTTGGGGGTTCATGAATGTGAATATATGTGTTTGATGAAGATTCATTGTATATATTTTTTTAGGCATGGGCTCAATATGTTTTCAGAAGAAAAATTAACTGGATGATCTTGGTCATCTATGTGGAGCGATTGATTGAATTTCAAAAATTACATATTTAATTGCCATCAAGATCTCTATGTCAGTTTCATGCAGAAATTAATGAATGGATGTTAACAATATCAAATCTAGTCATATTATGTGATGAATATGATTTGATCCTAGTTCTTTCGATTCTATTTTTCTCTTGTTCTTTAAGTTTACTACATCAAGTATTTTATAGAAAATAATTACTACCACTGTGGATGATCTAGATTATTTGTCGTTATCGTAAATTTTGAACAGTATTATACCTGTTATATGCTGCTTAGTTGTGTACACATCCACATGTTTCACTAGGAAAAAGAAACTCTAAAACAATAATAAAATGTTCCATACAACTTCAAATACTAGCCAATGTATGTCTTCTTTTAAAACATATGTACATAGTTTCCATCTGTTTTCAATTGCCACAGAGCTTCTAAGTTTTAGACTTGAGAATGTACAAATTTTTGCATGTTCATATATGTTGATTTTAGAAATGATTAGCTTATAATTTCAAGAGTGATACATTCTTGGTTATTGCATATAAATTACATTGAATTTTAAAAATAACAAATACTAGTTCTTTTCAAGTCCATTACATTTCATGTACGGTTGTTCAAAGTAATTAACGAAATCTTTAGTACATAGTCTCCATTATTAAACTTTACAAAACATCAACATTTATTGTTATATCAGATATTAAGTATTTAAAAGATAGATGAAAAATATACATTACAAAATATGTTCCTATATATAATTTCTTTTTCATCTCGTCCCCTTAAATATTTCTTCTTCTTTGTGGTTACTTCAATTAGCTAATCATATAAAACAAAGATTACTACTACAGTACTTCGATGAAATATTCCAGAGGTTTTATACACTAGAGTAATGCTTAAAATTGTAATTTTAAACATTAACAAGAGATAGTTGTGTGACTAATTAATAGGATAGTCATAATTCATTGGCAGTTTTTGGAAGTATTATAACTCTTTCACATGTTTTCGGATTTCTATAAAAGATATAAAATTTAGTTACCATGGACCATTATGACCATTAAGATCAAAAACTGTATTAAAGTAAAATTTAAAATAGTAGGACGACCATATATCTAGCTCAGATGTGTGTATAAATTGATGTTGCACTAAGAAATATAAATAGTGCACAATGTTCGAGTTTGAATATCATATAATTTATAATTTTATTTCCATAATTAACTTTTGTGATGAGAAGAGCTCCCCCCATTAGAGAATCTCGCATAATTGTGAAGTTTTATGAATCATTAGACGGTTTGTCTATTTTAAACTTGAAAATATATAACTTTGTGAATGTTTAAGGAGAAAAACTTCTGTGAGACGGTCAATTGAAAAATAATTTTAAAAATTTCCTTCTACCTACAATTCTCAGCTTATTACTGTTCATTCGGGGCCACACCGCTACTGTTCATTCGGTCCCCATCACTGTTTATTAACGCAGTTACTGTTCTTCGCAACAACAACAACAAAAATTGCTTGATGGAAAAGAAGGGGGGTGAAATATAAGTTTTAAGAAAATTTGGCATTCCACTTTGAGAATTAGATAAAAAATTATAACTCT
Organism: Aragoa abietina; assembly: GCA_036897925.1. Lineage (NCBI taxonomy): Eukaryota > Viridiplantae > Streptophyta > Magnoliopsida > Lamiales > Plantaginaceae > Aragoa > Aragoa abietina. The sequence continues at coordinate 2,395 of JAYMSG010000427.1, read as the reverse complement.
TGTGCAAATACCTCCTATTTTTAATTTAGAAGACTTAAAATTATATATTAACCCAAAAGTTTATACAATTAACACTTAAAATCCTATAAAACTTTAGTTAATTTAAAATATTTTCTGATTTTAGTTTAAATCTTTTTTTTTTCTTGAAATCTTATTATTATGTATTCACGTTAATATTTCAATGTTTCATTTTCTAGATTGTAAGATCTATATGATAGAATATCAAGAACAATAGATCTTAGTTCTTCTCTAAATCATTCTTCATCTTGAATATAATTTAATGTATGAATCTTTATAATTACTGAAGTGAGCCTATTTAAGTATTTTGGTGTCTAAGTTTTTTCCAATACCTGATTAATGTTTTCTTGAGGTTTAGTTGTGAAAAACATGAACCTTTATGATGCTAGAGAATAGAATGTTGTCTCATTTGCATTGTCATCTTGGTGCTATTTCTTAATTAAACTCTCATGATAAATAATAATGATATTTCTTACTAGCATATTTACATGGTTTTATTTTATACTATTCTTTATGAAAAGATCTTACCATATTAATTATTTAGGGATTCTGTGTATACATTCAAAAGCTTAATTAAATATGCTTCGTCATCATTTGAAAAGAGATCCTTCAAAACAGGAAAAACTTCCATATTTCTACACTATTTCTGAGCTCGCTTTCTCTTGTTCTTTGGAACACAGGTAAATATTCTTAATCTAATAAATGGACAAAGGAAAATATCATTCTCACCAAGGATACGACGATAAAAAGGTGGATCTCACATTAAGGTTGGGTTTACCAGCTGAAGATGATGATGTGGAGTAGAAAACACATGTTACTGAGATGCATGACTTCCTTGGGTTAGGTGGAGTGACAAGTAATATGGTATTTTAGAATATCCACTTTGGTTTTTATTTTTATTTTTTTCTCACAATAAAATCTAGACAATTACATCTTCGATTCATGCATATTTATTTGAATTTTATTTTATATCACAACTCGTGCTCATTGAGGTAAACTTCAAATCGGCTACCACATTCAATCAACAAGTTGTTGTAAGACATTTGTGTAAACTTTATAAGTCAAAGTAGAAAACCCGATGCAAATGGTGTACAAGTTAAAACAGACTCCTGTTCTAACTTTTCCTATTTTTTTCTTCATTATTTCCTTCTTAAATATAGTTCAAATTACATGCGTGAAACATTATATTGTATGCAAACGAATTTGTAAAGATCCTTTTGCAAAATGTCTAGGTGTCTACTTCATCCTCAATATTTTGGTTTTTACCAAAACTTCCGTCCGTAAAATGACATCTTTAACAATGACAAATGAGTTAAAATATAGTGACATTTACTTCTATGAAAATGACAATTATTTTCAGATAATAGATTGTTATGGAAAGAACTCATTGATATGATCTAAACTAACATAACGTTGCCGAGAAGGTACTAAAGTATTCAAACATTGTAAAGTAAAACAAAACAAGAAAAAAAAATTATCGTGTCGTACATAAATAATATTCCCTTCAGCCCTTGAAAACATGCACAATTTCCTTATTTGGAAGACACATAAACCTTTTAATTCTTACTTCATTCATCAGCTCTCCTATTTTATCAATTCTTCTCATACATTTTTCATCATCTATCCTATTTTATTCATTTCATCTCTTTCTTTATTAATTCTCTCTCATTCCTTATTCAACTTTCTAAAAATTCACACCCAAGAAAAAGAATAAAGGGTTTTAGGGACGGTGTGATACATCTTTAACACTCATTACAATTTTGAAATTACATGCCACCATTGTTATTAATGCACTGTACTCGCTAATATAATTACCCAATAGATATGTTGTTATATGCATTCTGAGTGGTGAATGATATGTGAATCTGAGAGTATGTCTTTGTAGTTGGTAAGGTATAGAGTTAGGTGAATGTTGAAAGAAACTAATGACTCATTATACTCACATAATGATTTGCATTTGTACCCGAGATAATGTACTTTATGTTCATAAATTATATTATTTTATGAGAACGTTGCAAGTGACTACCAAATCGTTCTGTCATATATGTAATTTTTTGGTCGTGGTACTCATTTTACTCCAATGATTACCATTTTGTATTACAAAACATAGTACGTTGCATTAATTTATTTATTTGTCTATGAAAAATATCTTAGTGAAAATAGTTACACTTTATGGATATCTTGATATAACATTTCGTTACTATTTAATGCATACATCGAAATTTCTGAATGCAATATGGACACGATATGGATAACGGGGGTAGTCCATCATCATTTGGAGTCGTGGAGTGGGAATCATGGCTGCAACATTGAGACCCTTGACAATTCATGCACAAAGTGGCTCCAGAGCGTCCCTCTCATCTCATGAGGAAGGAAC
>JAYMSG010000426.1:0-10034 GCA_036897925.1 Aragoa abietina | reverse complement strand
TTGAATTGTGTCAATCACCCCTTAAAAGCCCTAGTAAGAGGTGAATATTATCCAATTAATATAGAGTGTCAAAGGCACACTTACAAGCAATGTGGGATAATTTCAATAGATGTGACTAAGAGTTCGAGTTGCAAAGAAATAAGACATTAATGGCCCAAAGAACATAAAACATAATTCTGTTCCAACTCAATAACGTAGGAAATAAATATACTTATATGTATTCTAGAAGAATTCTATTTGTTTCTAATCCTAACACTAATTTGATCGATAATATCAGAATTTGTTACGGACAAGTAAAGAAAACAGAAAATTGGACGTAGTCGGCAATGTGTATATATATGCACCAACTCCTCAATATTCTGAGCAGTTCATAGTTTCTTCTATACATTCCCCCATCAACTCCTCCTCATCTTTGTCGTTTATACATTCAGAGCAATTCTCATCTTCGTTTAATTCTGTTTTCTTTCTTTTCACGGTTTCTAACACTATCTTCACCAACCTTCCAATGGCCTCTTCAAAATTCTTCCTTGTCATAATCGCTACTGCTATAATTTTTCTCAGTTCCTTTCAAACAGCAGTTTCTCGTCAGGTGCCACGAGGTTCGTATTCCAATCTTCCTCAGAGGAGATGGTCACGCGAACAATATCATATTCCTGGAGGAGCGAAGGGGCCCGAGACCCTTGCTTTTGATGCGTACGGTCAAGGTCCACGGGGTCTCTGACGGCCGCATTATTAAGTGGGATCGACAGCAGGGCCGGTGGATAGATTTCGCTGTAACTACTCCTGACAGGTATATATATTTACATAGAATATGTCTGCATAAGTCGAAAGTTTCTTTCAGCTCCACCGTAGATAGATATTTATATATGCAAGGATATATGTTAATTAATGAAATCATCCTAGCTAGATATATATTGAATGAATGGTTAACGCCTCTTAATCATGCATGATGATCTATTTTTGTACTAATAGTTTTATTTATTTGATAAACAGAACCGGATGTCTAGTTCCAGATACGTGAGAACCGAAGCTAAATGCGGAAGGCCATTAGGGCTAGCTTTCCATCATGCAACCGGTAATCTGTATATTAAAAGGTCTCTTGGTGGTCGGTCCTCAAGGCGGAGTGGCCAGACCCGTTGCCACCGGACTTCACGGTGTTCCCTTCAAATTCCTCAATGATTTAGTCATTGATCAAACCACCGGTGTAATCTATTTTACCGATTCAAGCACCATATTCCAAAGAAGGTACTACCTTTTTTTTCTTCTTTTTATTCCTTAAAATTATGAGTTTGCAAGCTTTCGTAGTAGATACATCATTACCTATTTATAAATAGATATATCACCAAGATTCTGATTATCTATCCTTCGAATATTAATTTCAGGGACTATGCCAAGGTGATGTTCAGCGGTGAGAGATCAGGAAGACTTCTAAGGTTTGATCCAAGAACTAATCAAGTTACTGTTCTCCTGGACAACCTCATGTTTCCGAACGGTGTAGCGCTTAGCAGAAGAGGGGATTTCCTCCTGGTCGCTGAGACTGCAAATAGCCGGATATTGCGATATTGGCTCGACCCCTCCAGAGCCGGAAAGGTGGAGACATTTAAGGATCTGCCTGGTAGACCGGACAACGTTAAGATCAACCACAATGGCGAATTCTGGGTAACCGCTAATTCGGAAACGAGGGGTTACTTCAACTGGATACTCTCAAATCCTCAGTTCAGACAGTGGTTCGATCCGAGTAAAGTGCCCTCACCTTTCGGTGATCCGGCTGAGGCATACGCTTATCTACTCAAATTAAGCGAAAATGGCGACATTTTGGAGAAGCTGGAGACTTATGAAGGAGGTGTATTAAACAAGTATATTAGTGACGTAGCAGAGATTAATGGACATCTGTGGCTGGGTTCTGTTGTGCACCCTTTTGCAGTTAGGTTGAGTCCAGTTCCGTAGAGTAGAATTTGAGTTCGATATCAGCATTTCTTTTCTTTTTTCAATCATTATTTCTTAGTAAAATTTGATTGATTAATTCGTTTATGTATGTTCTATATTATGTAGTGTTGCTTAATTGAGTTTTACTTATTCGCTAGATCACCTCTGATACAGTCAGTGTGTCCTTGGTGTTATGTGGGAAAATATTAATCTGGACAGAGCTATAGCTTCGACAGATGATCGATGCGATTTTGAGGTTTAGACATGTTATGAATTCAACTTGACAAACCACTCAAGAGAAAACAAATTACACTGTTATCAGTGAAAAGAAAAAACTCACTCTTCAATTATAAAGTATATATAACAAGCTAAATTACAGAATAGGGTCACAAACTATAGACTAGTATGGTCTATAAACCAGAACACAGGCTCGCTGTTCAGGTGAATCTGGGTATCTGACAGATATAAATCAGGAGGGCAAGGAAAGCACAGAAGACACCGGCCTTCTCAGATAAAGATGAAGTACAATCTGTACAAGAGGGGAGAGAAAATCAGTCAGCACGGTGGCACTCATGCATCAGTCTGGTCCTCAAATCCTGCACCTTCCGTCTTCTGATTTGTGGCAAAGAATTGCAACTGAAACCAACAATCCAATGTCAAAAGATACTATCAAGAGCTGCAATATCAGCCATGGGGAGTGGGAGATGATTCGGGCAATGGAAAAAGCTCCCACAAACCAGTCAAACAATGTTCTCACGTAGCTCGGTTACTGATCATAATATGCCAAAAGCTGTTTCATGTGATTTTGCCACACAGCAACATTTTTTCCATCAACTTCAACCCAATCAACTACAGTTGATGCCGGTTGCTCCCACCATTCGTCGAGCTACAACATAAATAACATGCCAAACGTTTCACAAGGTTGCCAAAAAGTAAAAGCACGAGAAACTTGAACAGAAATTTAAAAACAAGTTGATTTGAAGGCAGAAAGACCTAGGTTCAGGCTAAAGGTCAGGTTTTAGTGTCACGGGAGGCTTGATTATTACTCATCGTGAGACGTCTGGTTTACTAACCCGAGTTGAAATCTCATTTTACATCATTCGTGTTCTTTCAGAAATTTAGTAGATATAAAAATCGATCCAGCTTGAACTGCAGCTATTGAGATATTACCCAGACACAGTGGACACAATGTTTGGATGTGCACATCTTCTTATGATCATAAGCTCTAAAACATTGGAACCTGGAAGCTATTATCCATGTTTGGCAACAAAGGGATGACAGATTGGAAGTGACTCATTCACGGACACCAGAAAACTTGGAATAGATCATGAGATAGAATTATAGTAGGTTCAAACAAACATGATTTTGCATTCATAACCTTTAGAGCAAGATATAATATCGGTCCAGGACACTGTAATTTGGATGGCATGATTTGATTTATATGTGATTTTCCGTTAACTTTATTTGGGCAGTAATATAGTCAAAATTAGAAACCCGTCCTTGTCACTTGTCGGAATGCTTAAATCCACAAGGTGAAATTCTGTGTTGGAGGTTGTTACTTGGTTAAATTAGTGTGAAAAGTATTAAAAGTCACAGAGTACTAACCAATCCTCTGACATATTTGCAGTCTTCAAGACTTTTTTGAGCATTTTGGACTGCATTGCTTAACTCAGGCAACCACTTCTCTGTAACAGTTTTCTCTTGCTCAGATGCCACATTCAGGCAGTAATTTGTTGTCCTGCAGAAAACAGATAACAGGATGAATAAAGCTATCTTCCCCTCAAAACAACAAGAGAAAAAGGCGGTAATATAGTTCTCCGTATTAGCAAATCTCACAAGGAAAAGAATCCACATTTTTATAAAGGGCAAGTATGCATTGGAAAACATACTTTTTCAAAACCAATAAATGTCCAAACTCAGCCCCCAAAAAGATAATCTGCTCTATTCAATACCTAAACTTTTCTGACAAAAAAATATCCAGAACATGCTATACACAGTAAAGGCTTTGTCAGAACCGACGCAAAAGATGAAAGGTAAAGGAATAGTTAAATGTACCTCTCATATTCTTGCAAAGCACGATGAGCATGATTTAACAAAGCATGACCACTGTCTACAAGATCCCGCCGTATGTGAACCAAATTAATTGCCTTTGCCAAGTCTTCCAATATGCAAGCCTCAGAACCACGGAGCTTTAAGCAAAATTCCATGGACTCGAGGACTGATGCTAGTCCAATATCCATACCATCCAAACCTATAATTGCAAGAAAGAATCATTAAAAGAAATTGGGATCAGGTGAATCTAACAGTCAAATGTGGTCCCGGGTCCAGGAAATATTCCCATGTTTTTTTATAAAATAATCATGTTTTAAAGCTTCCATGTAATTTCCACATGCACAGAAAGGTGTGTGAAAAAAAATGTATCTTTCTGGCTGATGTTAAACCTTTATCCTTGTTTCTAAAATGCTGTTTAAAATGAAAGGTTAAATAATCAAGCAAATTTATTCCACATTTAGTAATGTGTTGCACAGAGAATGGAGAGCAATTACTTCAACTTCTTAAAGCTTAAATGTGTAACTGGCAAAGCTTGTCCATAAGGTTAAAATCTCATCAAGGGGGGTGCATTATTCATCTTACAATGTTTAGACATATGAAATGAGTAGGTGATTTTGTGTAACGATACTATCCAAGCAAAAATTCTGAGATTATGTGAGATCCTCACCAGCAGGATATTGTACGGCAGCAGAAATACGACAGGTAGAAGGAACTGCAGAAGGATCTCTGGCACCAGCTCTAGCTGTCAGTAATGCAGCATTCCTCTCGGCAGTAGCAACCGCTTCAGGTCCTGTAGAGCCATTTGCGCCTGTGGACTCCAGTAGAGCCTGATCAGAATGAAGAGAGGATGCATAAGACCACTCGGGTTTGACAAATCTCATGATTTAACCCTAACAGTTCTTGTCATAAATTTATATTTGCAAAAGGATAATACAAATGCTTAACTAGTCTAACTTACACGCACTTTTCAGAAAGATATGTGTCAAAGTAAAACGGTACAAACCCGCAGAAAAATACCAAACCAGATTATGAGGGTTAAGGCCCTATTCTCTTAAACTTAAAAAAACACTGAGTTAAGTTCAGTTCCGATAAGTTCGGATCAGTTCAGTCAGTTCATGTAGACATGTAGTTTTTCCTACTAAATTAAGTTCAGTTCGGATCTATTAAATTCAGTTCTGTTCAGTGCAGCTCCTATGAGGCGAAGAGAACAATACATATTCAGTGCAGAAGTATGTAGAGAAAAACTTGAGTTTCTCAAACCAGGCAACACTTTTTTATTTCAAGCACTGTATAGAGCTTGTGCCAGATTCTCCAGAAATTTTTACTAAACATAATAATAATTATTAAAAAATAAACAATTAAAATAAAAAGTAGCATGCAATGTTCCCGGAAGTATGCAAATGGTTTTGAAAATCAAGGCCCAAGTACAAAGCAGAATTTCTATTTAAAAAGTGTCATCAAACATTAAGTACCACATCACCAAATAATCTTCAGAGCTGTACAATTGTAAGTGAGATAAGTGAGTACACAGTATAATGCAGCAGTCTTATAGGAACTAAGCATCTATGTGGCAGCGTAAAGGTATTTCATCGGTAAAAAAGAAAAATGCTTGACTACATCTTTGAGATAGTAAGCACACAACACAAACAAACAAGTCTAACACGTCAAATACAAGCACCCAAAAAGAAAGACTTAGGAGGAGAAAAACACATTAGCATTAGCATGATATTATCAACTTTGACAACTTTACATTATTAATATATCGGTATCTATCTATATGTCCAGAGCCAGGCATGCAACTTGATGCCTATGGTTTACGCAGAAATAATGCTACTAATAAAATTTAAGTTTCCCCTTTAAAATCACAAGATTACCTTTCAAAAAAATAAGTATATATATTCCCCAAGTGGTAAAGAGCATGAGCTTCTGATGAAGGAGGTCCCGGGTCCAAATACCCGTGGAACCAAGGAGTGGGATGCGTCTTAGGTGTATGAGTTGGCCTTATCAAAAAATAAACAAACAAAAACGTAGGTTTTAGTGGAATTTCTGACTTTACCTGATGAATGACTGGTGAAAGCTTTATACACCAGGTCCCTACGTCATGTCAAGAACTAAGCTAATCTTAAAGTAAAGGCAGTTGTATGCAATTTCAACTAAAAGAGCACACCAAGAATGGAAAGTGCCGACTAAACTACATTATTCTTCTAAAATATAGCACTATATCTTAAACTATGTAACAAGGTAAACTCTCTGAAAGGGGTTTAAAAAAATAATAAATAATAAAAAGATGGACTGCAAGAAACTCCACAAGACGAGACAACCAGAATATAATAATTTTGTGCAGGCCACGAACCTGGGGAGTCGAAGGAAGCATATAAAGGTTGTTATCAAGAGTTCGATAGAAAGCTGAAACTTCACTGCTAATGAGCTCTTGTGCATTGTTTGATAAGTCCATGACAACATTACATGCTGGAATTATAGTACTTGATGCATACTCCCTTGCAGCTAAGGGTTGCTGGCTCCAGAAAGCAGCAGCCTCCTACAATATTAACGGGAGAGAGAAAAACATGATATTTCCATACACTTTAAGACTATGCAAGAGTTAGATTTTCTCAACTTTATAATACTTAAACTATATCTTGGAATTCCTAATATAGGTGGTACAATAAAGTATGGGTCAGAGACCATCATTGTACTCCGCACAATTAATCTTCTTAACCAAGTTTAAGACTACGCACGAGTTCGATTCTCTCAACTTTTTAATCTACTTAATCTATATCTTGGAATTCCTAAAAAAGTTGGAACGTCAAAGTCATGGGTCAGAGACCATCATTCTACTCCATACAATAAATCTTCAAAACTAGATAGTTAAATATGTACAAACTGGGATGTTTTAATTCCCTACAATCAATGGACTTTTTCACCTTACTTGGACATGCAATATACCTGCTTCTTCTATCTTATCAAGCTTAAAATTTAAGTCGCTTTTTGTTAAAAGGTTTTATAATATAACATTACTTCTGAATTTAATTGAGGGCTCAATTTCACTTAAAAGGCCTTGTTAGGGGAAGAGAGTTCTCCTCGTTATATTGGACTCCCGGATAATTACCCAAACATTGTGGAATACCTCAATAAGTATGCACAGCCCATAGTACATTAATTTTATTTTATTTTAAATTAAAAAAAAAAGAAAGAAAAGAAAGAACGTAATTATATAACTGAATATTTACAGATAAGATCAAGTAATGCAGATAACATCATTTCCACAGGTACCACTTCAGATGGCGAAAACAATGTCTAATATGAGCATATGGGAACTAAATAGTCTACATAATAACATTTCACTATGGGAGGAAAACATGCATAGAGAGAGACCCTACCATATTCGCCTTAAGTAGTGCATTATAGACTGATTCCAGCTCAGATCTACGAGCATCAAACTCTTCGATCTTCTTCCACTTTTTTCTTAAAGAACTTTCTGCTTCCTTTCTCTCAGCACATAATTTATTCAGGCGATTTACTTCGGACAGCAACGTATTCAAACCAGCCCGTAATCCAGCAGCCTCTCTTTCTTTGCTCCAAACCTCTAACTGCAAAGGACACAGAACTGCATTGTAGAACTGGAACTATCTAAGGCAATGAAATTTACAGTTTAAGTTACATAGGCTTAGCTTGGAGAAACTTATCACCTTTCTAATGCAGACGGGGAACCTAAAATATCGAAAGCCTAAACATGCAGATAGCTAAATACAAAAGGCCAGATCAGAGAAAAGCATATTTGTCAATTTTTTCGGGGATGAAAAGGAGCAACAGCATCTGTCCATAATCAAGTTCTCATCATAGCCCACAGTCCATGGAGAGATGGGATCTCGGATGAATTAATAATAGCCACTTTTATCCTAATGAAACTACTGAAAACCAATGCCCACAATTAAAGAACATTCGTTTCATACATGAAATTTCTGCTCTTTATTTTATAATGGTCATATGTGACCTCAGAACTCAATCGAATTTCTTTAATTTCTTTCATATCAGCACATATGTAAAGTTTTAAAGATAGGAAATTTCAACAACACAGAGTCACGTCACAGACTTAGTATGGCAGACATAACGAGATGGTCATCATTGAAGCATCCTACCGAGGAATACTATTCTTTTGCTTTACTTTTTCTGTAGGCTTATGCAATATACCATTTTTCTTGAGCTGCATCCAAATCTAGTAATTATAGGACACCTCAATTTCTACAGCACTTCTGAAAATTACTACAACAAGCATTAAAGTGGCAAGTTCAGTTACCTTTTTAAACTCTAGAATATGTTGAGTACACAGTACAGCAGAATATCAAGCAGATGTAATTGCTAATGGGAAAGAAAATGTTAATCAGCAATGACTAAATGGTTGTTATAATTAAATATGACACGCTCGGCACAAGGATAAAAGCAAAACAGAATTCTATTATCAGAAGAAAAATGTATGATAGGTTGGTTGATCCCTAGAGGTGATAGTTTTCTTTTAACTCAATGAACCATAACTGAAATAAATGGAGGGATCAAATAGCACCTCAAGTTGCCTGAGACTGCTCATACTCTGGGACGTTCCAAGATTGGCAAGCGTATTTGAGGAAACGGCATCATCAAACCCATGGAGACGCTTCAAGAGCAGTTCGCTCATGTTTCTGGCTTCTGCAGCCTTGTTGAGAGCATCTTCAGTGGCCAAAAATTGTTGCACATGTGCTTTCTGTACGATACACATAATATTATGCACATAGATGCTAAAAGAAATTAGAGTTTCTGTATTTACAAAAAGAAAAGGTAAATGAATAAATATATATAAAAAAGAACAGAAAACAACATTGATAAATGCGATAGGGTACATAGTATAACATTTCAAATAAATACCGAGGAAAAAAGAACAATTATATAGATAAGTAACAAAAAGGGCAGGCAAGAAAGGAAATGTAATGGCAGCTACACATGCAAGGTTTGTGGAGCAGAAAGAAATATCAATTGGCCAGTGAAAAGAGAGGTCATACCTGTCTCTCCAGAAGTTGATTCTCGGTCCCTCTCGAAAGAGCATCACCACCAAGCTTCCCATTACCGTAAAGATGAAACGGTAGCGGTGAACTTATATCAGGAGAGGATGCATCAATTATCATGTCATTCTCATACTTGTACCTCCATTAATAGAGCAATGTAGATGGGTCATATAGTATAAACAAAAGACAGCAATGTTATGCTGGTTGAACAAACCAATTATAGTTGCACAGATTGGATTACATTAGTAAGTTGAAGAAAGTATCCTGTGTAACAAAGCAATGACTTCTTAATTTGAGGCAGCAGTATAGTTGATAACTGAACAGGGGCTAGTGTATTCAAGCAACAGATTTATGTAATGGTGAAGATCAAGTATTTATTCCCAAACAGGATCATAAGGCTTCTGCTAAAATTTTGATCAACTTAAGCTCTAGTTTAATTATTAATTAAGCACTGAAAACAACAGAAGCATAAAGGCAAATGATGAATGAGTATGTGTTCATGAACATACCTCAATGCTTCCGCATCGGCTCTAACATCAATTTTTTCAATCTCTTTAGTGATCAGAGTTTTTAGTCGTTGGGTGTAACATGTTATTGCTTGCAGTAAGTGAGGAGCATTACTAAGGCAATCTGCTATCACATATTTGACCTCAGTTGTTAAACTACTATTAATATCAATGCCTAATTTTGCAGCTTGTATCTGTGGATTCACGTGGATTCCACTCCCTTCATAAGCTGGAAAAGAGCTTTTAACTTTTTCAGACATCAGAGCCGTTAAAGATTCACAGACTTTCCTTACTTTTCGTTCCCGAGCCGTCTCAATAAGAATGGTATCTTCCGTAGACTTGCTGCCTTTTTCATTATTTCCATGGAAACTGGTCACCATTTCAACGGACGAATCATAACTAAATCTCTGGGAATCCTTAGCTTGGCTTACATAGCATCGTAATCGCTTGTGGTACTCTGAAAATATTTTTGCTGCTTCGTCGCACTGTTGATCATAAGCCTCATACATCACCT
>JAYMSG010000425.1:0-10039 GCA_036897925.1 Aragoa abietina | reverse complement strand
ATTTTATTTTCATTTGTATACAAGCAAATAATTTGAAAGATCATTAAAAAATACAATCTTTATCTTCTCTTCTCCTCAATACATATGTTCTTCAGAGTATCATCGGCTTCTCTTAGAAAGTTGATCCTCCCATCGAAAATTACAATCTTTAGACTATTGGACAATAACAATTCATGATTTTCGTATATTTGTAGAGTTTAATCAATCTATTTTCATTTACGTACAAGCAAATAATTGGAATGTTCATCAAAAGTACATCCATCATCTCTTTTCCTTATTACATAAGTCTAATTTGAACTCTAAACTTAAACTCTTCTATGAGAATTCAAATTTGTATCATTCAAACCTGCAACGTCGGACTATCGAAATAACTAGGAAGTAGTTGAAACTTAAGCCCATGAACTGTAAAGGCCCATTCTGTCATGTCCATAATTTTGATGAAATTGTTTGGGCTTAAAATTAAAAAAAAAAACTCTCTTCTCCATTTTCTCTCCTCCCCCGTCTCCTTCACCACCATCGCCGAATTTGCTAAACCCCCAAAACCCCACTACACTGTTTACCAACATAAGATTCACAAAGATCGATCTTTTCATCATCCCTTTTCTTGAATTGAATTCAAAACAACAAATTCACCGCATTTCAAGAAAGTTAAGCTCAAATGCTTAGGTTTCTAAAGAGACCTGCTTCAATAAATGTATAAAACCCTTGGCAGGCAACGCCTCGCTTACCGTTATCGCATCGCCAATTACGTCAAAACAGGCCTAATTGAGAAGCGCATCAAAGTGTTCGAGGAAATGTCTCAATAAAGTTGCAGAATGTTTTCTGTTGATTACAACCGATTTATTGGCGTCTTGATCAAGAACCAGTATTACGATTTGGCTGAACACTATTATAACTCAATGTACCCAAAAGGGTTTTCTCTCAGCTCATTTACTTACTCGAGATTCATCTCAGGTTTGTGCCAAGTTAGGAACTTTGAGCTTATTCGCACCCTTTTCGACGATATGAATAGGCTCGGTATCGTGCCGGATATTTGGGCTTGCAACATTTATATGAATCTTCTGTGTAGTGAGACTTTGGTGGACGAAGCGTTGAGGATATTGAGGTTGATGGAAGAGAAGGGACCGGAGCCGGATGTAGTGAGCTATACAGTTGTTATTAGTGGGTTGTGTAGAGTTAAGAGGCAGGATGAGGCGGTTGGGATGTGGAGGGTTATGATCAAGAAAGGGTTGGAACCGGATAATAAGGCGTGTAGGACGCTTGTGCTTGGGTTGTGTGAGAGTGGGAAGGTTGATTTGGCTTATGAGCTCACTGTAGGGGATATGAGGGGGAAGATTAGATTTAATTCGGTTGTGTATAACGTGCTTATAGATGGGTTTTGTCGGGTTGGTAGGCTGGACAGGGCACGGAAGATAGTTAAGTTTATGAGGGAGAATGGGTGTGAGCCTGACTTGATAACTCATAATGTGCTGTTGAATTATTATTGTGATGAGGTGAAGTTGTATGAGGCGGAGAAGTTGGTGGAAAACATGGAGAAGAGTGGGACGGGGTCTGACATTTACAGCTATAATGAGCTGTTGAAAGGTCTTTGCAAGGGAATAGAGTAGATAAGGCGTTTATGTTATTGGTTAACAAGATGGAGCCTAAAGGATTTGTAGATGTTGTATCTTATAATACGATTATTAATGCTTTTTGCAAAGCTTGTCGTACTAGTAGTGCTTATAAGCTGTTTGGGGAGATGGGAAGGAAAGGAACTTTTCCTGATGTGGTAACGTTTACAATTCTCATAGATGCTTTTTTGAAAGAAGGTAACTCAAAGTTAGCCAATGTCCTGCTAGACCAAATGAAGAACATGGGTCTATCTCTGAGTCTTGCGTTATATACTGCTATTATTGACAATCTGTGTAAGAATCGTAGAATAGAAATGGCTCGTAGAATTTTTGTTGATATGGCAGAGCAAGGAATAGGCCCTGATGTAGTTTCATATAATGCACTCATTGATGGATATTCTAAGGCTTCCAAAATTAGTGAAGCAATGCATCTGTATGAAGAGATGCAAACCAGAGGTGTGTACCCTGATGACGTGACTTTCAGATTGATTGTTCGAGGTCTCATAAGGGAAAATAAGTTCTCTTTGGCTTGTCAAGTCTGGGATCAAATGATGGAGAAGGGATTTACCCTTGATAATGATTTGTCACAGCGTCTAATTGGAGCATTGCATGAGAATAAACTATCATGAGGGTTCCAATTTCTGCAGCTTGTGGATTTTGTCATTGTTTAGTATCGATGTCCTTCTCATGAAAGAATTCCAATTCTGTGACTCACGGTTGAGTCCACAGCTTCCACTGGAGAGCAAAAGGTTTACCTTGACTACTGCTTTTTTTGTGTTTGTGTGTTTTTCTTCTCTCTTTATAGTTTATTACTATATCCTCTGTCCTAACGCCGCATATATAACTGGTGTTTCATTTGCTCTGTTTGCTTTTTCTTGTTGTGTCTGTGACTCTGATTATGGTAATTGATTAAATCCCTTATGCTATCAAACCAACCAAAAGTAAACATATACCTTGTGTCTCAACATGTCACAGCTTAATTGATCTGGTGGGGAAAAACTTATGCTCATGCATTGCAAAAACCTTAAACCTAGCTTTTTGTATTGCAAATTACTTCTCTGATGGAGTAATTTCTATGTCTGTAGCTATTGAACTTGAATTAAGTGCTGTGCTTTTTCTGTGGAGAGCAAAAATGATTCGATATGGCTATTGAACAATAAACTGTCATGATGGTTCCAGTTCTGCAGCTTGTGAATTTTGACCTAGTTAATTATCAGTTTCCCGCTACCATGAAAGAATTTCGGTTTCAGTGGCTCACGATTGCGTGCTCATCTTCCACTGCGGAGGGCAAAAGGTTTAGCTTGACTATTGCTTTTATTTTGTGTGTTTTTTTTTCCCACACCTCTCTTTATAGACCTTGTGTCTCATTTGCTCTGTTTGCTCTTACTCATTGTATTGGCGACTCTTATCATGGTTCCTGATTAGTACATTATGCTATCCACCAAACCAAAACTATGTGTCTTGACACGTTGCAGTTTAATTAGATCCGGTGGTTACACACACGCACTGCAAAAACCTTAAATCAAAGCATTTTGTATTCAAATTTACCTCTGATGAAATGATTACATTGTCTGTAGGCTGTAGCTATTGAACGTGGATTTCGTGCTGTGCTTTTTCTGCGGAGAGGAAAATTTTCGACATGACTCAAAGCCTGGAGGAGATGTATATATACAGAAGTTCAGGTAGCCCAAAATCAGCAGCACATTTGCAAGAAACATATTGCAGGTAAACATGTAGTTTTTATTTTTAATTTGTCGTAAAGCTATGTGGTTGATAATTAGAAATAGCACAGCTTCTCTGTTCCCAATGGAATGCAATTCCTTTCTTTTTGCCTCAGATGTGGTGATAGAAAGTCCTCGGAGCTATATATGGAGACGAGGGAGCCAATTGGTAAGTTAAAGGGCAGACTGAGAATCATCGAGAATTTGGGAAGTTCAGGCAATCCATTTCCGATGGCCATATTCATTGAAGGAAAATTGAAACCTAATAGGCTTCACACGGGTTATCGAGTCCTAGAACGCAAGTTCACCCGTAAGAACTGAGGTTTTCTTTGTTGCATCAAACAATAGTAAAATGAAACAAGATCCGAATGGACCTTGTGTAGCGGTACACACAACTTTTTTACTTGGATCAGTCCCTTTTTATTGCCCTATCTTTCTTTTTCCTTTTGGTTCTTCTAAAGCCATTCTTTTTTTCTTGGCTGGAGAACGACTTAACTGTAACATTTTTGCCAAGTAGCTTCGCCTATGTCACTTACTCATAGGTGAGACTCCTTGCAGCGCATTGTCTACTGGAGCTGCAGAGACCAATAGAGAAAGGTCAAGAAACTTGAGACCACTGGAGCAGCAGAGACCAATAGAGAAAGGTCAAGAAACTTGAGACCGGTTTATGTCCTGTATTTAGAAGGCTAGTCATTCTTTGTTGGTCATTAGAGCAAAAGATCACCTTCGGTTCGATTTTGAGTATATCTATTGTTATATGCCTCTCTGGCCTTTCTTATGGATCTTGTATACTGAGCAAACCAAGAAATATTTTGTTGGTTCTTTTTAGACATTCCTGGAGAATGAATTGGAAAGGTTATGAGTTTGTTTTAACAAAAGGAGAAACCGTTGTAATGAAAAATACCTAGTCTTTCTGTTACAAATTACAATCTTGTGTGAGAGCTCGGAAAGACGGAAACTTGAAATAACATGAAGAATACATTGAGAACTTGATGAAGCCTCTATTCATCATAATACCTTCAAACCACTCATGAAAACAACAATGTGAAATACAGACATGATTTCATGTTCATCATAACATAATTCCCGTATATTTTCTAACTGTACCTAATTCGACTACAATGGATTCACTTCATCTCATACAAATAATGCTTAGTTCATAAACAATTTCTAACTAAGCTCCGAGACAACAGATTGTATGTATACATGCCGACTGAAATCAGTACATTTCACGTGACAATAAGTGGCCTTCTAATTGCAGCCCCTGCGGTTCTTTCTTGAACTGCTTTGTCTCTATAAAAGTCACAATCGCCACAGTGATCTTTTCCATCTTGGCATTCCACGACTCTGAACCACCTTCTCGTAATGCCTTGATAAAATCTCTAGCAATGATGTTCAATAGCTTCTCGAATTGATTCTTGTATTTCCGATAAAGTGCATATCCAGCCATCTGCAGCACCAGAATGTCTCGTTATCTTGGTAACAACCACAAAATGGATATTCATAGTGATGTTAAGCGTCAACTTACTTGAAGAAATGAATGCAACGCGACCGCAGTGTACAAATTTGCCGGTAGAGAATTCAGGAATCTAGCAAGCCATGCCCACCCCTCTTTGATACCATGGAGGTTCGGAAACCCAACTTCAGTCTGCACAAGAGCTCCATAGAGTTTCATGTATGAGTTCAATGTTTCCAGGTATTTTTCTGTGTCCTCAATTTTCACATCTACTTCTTTATATCCGACGGCCTTGTAGTATGCTTCTGTGGTTGCATATGCTGCCTACACGAGTAAAAACAGTTTCAGATGGCTTCCAACAGTTTAAAGCAGCAGAAGTAGTAACCCAAACTGGAAAAGAATAATGAGATTGGTAATAGGAAAAGAGGGGAGAAATAAGTGCACAACAAAGAGTCGTTTATGCGATGTGGTGTCTGTGCAGATAAAGTATGATAACAGAAATCACAAATATAAGGTCCTGTAACAATCACCTGGAGATGAATATATGAACAGGAAACAAGAAATGACGCATGGAGCAAGATGTATCACCTGTGAGTAAATGATGTGCTTCGGAACAGTATATATGCAAGCTTTGTTTAACTCAGCAATCAGAATATCCATAGCATCTGGTATCTGTTTTGAGAAAATAAACAGATACAATAAAAACTGCAACTCTCAGTGGCAACTTCAACAAACACCCAACCACAATAAAACACTCCTCGTCCGAGACCTCAGAAACCAGATTCAGTAACACGTTTCAGATGATGCAATAGAGAGAGGATAAGAACCAAAAAATTCAAGAGAACTTTTCATCCGCAAATGCACATTAATGTCATAGAGCTCCAGGATGAATCTATATGACAGTTGCTCATATTTGACAATGGCCATGGTGCACTGCAATTTTTAAATATTTTATGCGGAGTCTTAAATACTAAACACTGCATTGATGACCGGCTCAGAATGTTTACAGGTTTTGGACATTTTTACCACCGTAGAAACTCCAGAGCATCATGCCTTCTGCTTTTGGCAAGTCAGAACACCTTTGGGATTAACAAGGGACCAAATTCACCTATAGGCTATAGCTATTACTGGTAATATCAGCCTCAAAGTGTCCAGCAAGGACATGTTTGGCATACTAGTTTGTGTATCTTAACAACAAACTACATTTGTCAAGAAGGCCTATAAAATTCTTCACACTACAGAGCTTAATATGACATGAAGCAGCAACTGATTTTTAACAGCTCACTTACCTTAGACGCTACTAGCACAATAACACGGCTAAGAGCGAATATGGCACTGGCGCTTTCTTGGGTGGTGCAGTAGGAGACGACCTGCAATGATTATATGCTTCGCAGTAAGTATTTATATTAGCTGCGGATTTTACCAGCACAGTGAGTTCTATGCCTTGACATTGTTTCCTTCTCAATTAAATGAAGCAACTGGAAGAAAAAATATCGTTGTAATGATTCATGATTATACCTTTTCAGCAAATAGTAGGATACTGACAAATTGTGGACATCCTGGACTATTTATAAGCATGACTAGCTCATCCGCTTTCTTCCTGGATAAAAAATATATATATAACCAGAGAAATATTATAAGTCTTAGAAAAACATTATAAATTCCATAAGAGTAGTGCAATTCATACACAGAACTACAAGTCCAACTTACCTGATATTCTCGACAGTAGCTGAGATTGTTCTGATCCGTCTACTGATGTTTTGTGCATGTTTGCTGAAATCCTGCACACAGAAGAAGTCGTTGATCCATCATAGGAGCCGAGCATATTAGGTTGGTGGACAATACTGAGCACTAAATATGAATTCCCAGAGAGATCTACAACACTCATATGTAACGTCACACCAGTTGAACAATTTCAAGTGCATGAGCTCTAGCATCGATTATAAAATACTTGTGAATTGAGATATTTGATGCATAAGGTGGTTTATGTAATATGACTTTAATAATAGATAACTCTGGAGTCAAAATTATTCAAATTATGCATTTTCTGTGCTTTACCTGATTGCTGCTTGCTTTGAAGGTCTCATATTTGGCAGTAAATTCTTCATATTTTATCCGTCTCCTTTTCTCTAATTCTAAAGCGTTTTCCGAAGCTTTAATTAAATTCCGAGCTGCAAGGAGATTCCGATTGAAACATGAGCATGGAGTAAATAGTGCACAGTTCTCCCTCTACCTCTTACAGCGAAGAATAAAGATACCTGATGATTGGACTCCAGAACTTGCAGACTCCGCATGAGTCTTCAGGGAAATACCTACTACCTTATGAGCAGCATCTTTCTGTGTTTCAGCAACACGTCTGGCTTCAGCTTCTTCTGCAGCTTGCTTCTCCGCTATTACGGCTGCCGCTTTACCCTTTTCAGCTTTTAGCCTGGCCTGCATTGGTTACACAATAGGTATGCTCTTATTTACTCGAATAAATATTCTCAAACAAGATACTCCAGAAAATAAAGTATCAATATGGTGGAATTTCCAGAAGCAAGAACTCCAATAAGCCTATACAATATTTAGCAGCATATACTGAAATAAGCTGGATCCAAATTGAGCGAGAAAAGTACCTCCTCTTCAGCTCTGGCCTTCTCTTGACGCAATTTTTCTTCCTGAAGAGCCTTTTCTCTCCTTTTAGCCTCTTGCCGAGCTGCGTCATCTCTTATTTTTCTTTCTTCCAGTTGTGATATGTGCTCGTGATCCCTTTGTAAAGCTGTGAGGTGATTATCAAGTGCCACAGCACTGCCAAAATTTAAGAGGTATTAGGACGGGCATTTTCCTACAAACCAAACTATAACCCTCAAAGAATTATGAGATATAGTTCTTCAGCCATATACATGTCCAAGAACTTGAGTTGAAAGTAAAGATGATCTCTCATCACTAAAGGAGTGTTTATGACTGTTTGATTAAACAAGTTTTCTTTTCCTTTTCATTTTTCTTATCTTCTTTTTTCAGTGTGAAAGCACTGTAGCGAGTTGCAAATAAAGCTATTCTAATTTCTAATACGAGGAAAGCACTTTCATAGTAAATTATAATATGTCCCAATAGCATGATTACTGTATTCTATTTATCCTGGTGGAAAGTACTACGAGCTTTACTCAGAATCATGTGTTAAAGGTTAGGGCACTTAAATCTTTTCAATGTGCAAGTTAAGGAAAACTGGAAAAGGGGTTCAGGGTATTTGGAGCACAAGATCTTACATTGTTCGTCGATGCTGCATGTCCATTTTCCTCTCTCTTTCTTGCTGGAATTCTAGAAGTTTTTCAACTTTGGAAATCACAGAAGCAAACTTCTCGTTTTCATCAATTAAGTCTGTTTCCAAAGCTGATATCCTGTTCCTCACTTCCTCCTATATAAACAAAAAGTAATGAACAAGGCAAATACTGGAATTCCAAACCATATATAAAGCATAAATATATCTAGCAAGCAAACACTTCCATAATCAACTGGGAAGAAATGAAAAATAATAATTCTGTTCAAGTCCCGACATAATTCAGCCATAAAATCAGATGAAGCATACATTTCTACATCAGTAGAAAATAAAACTACTTCTGCTTACCGATACACAAAGCTGGAGTTCATCAGTTAGCTCACAGAGTGCACCTTCGGCTACTCCCACTCTATCCATCAAATGATATTGCATTTCAAGAGGTGACCCATCAGAATCATCGCTGCCAACGGGAAAAAAAAAAGGGCAGTCAGCAACCCAATGTACAGTCAGCAACATCGGTACAAGAAAAGTTATATATCAACCATAATCGAACAGCTGGCAATAATTTGTATGAGTTGCAACCATGTTTTCATACAGAGTCAAAATCATGAGCAATTGTAAGCATATAAACATCTTATGAGACATCCCCAGCTCCTTCTCCCCCGCCTTTCTCTTTTCCAGTTTATTTTCAGAATAAGGCAGACTCAATCTTAAATTAAAGGTCGATATTTATGCACCTACGTCTTAGAGGTAAACACTTTGGTTAGGAGAAGAACCGTATAGTTTCCATCCAATCGACCCCATCTACTAAGAATGTTGATTCAAATACTGAAGCACAACACACTATTTTAGCCTTGATCTTTTGTCAGGGTTAACTTGTACTGGCTAGTAAGTCAATTTTGTGAAAGCTTGAGCAGAGCTCATAATCAAACTCAAAATTCAGTTCACAGTATGGAAACGTTGACACTTGATATATAGTAAGCAAAGTTTACATAAAAAAGTTCATTTAAACAGAAAAATATGTGTTTATAATCTGTTAGGATACTTAATAATTCAGTGCATTTTCAATTTCCACAATCTGATTCAAAGTACCTTAAAGATTTATACGTAGCTGCAAGATAATAAAATGTAAATCGAAACTCAACAAACAAATCCTTGTTTGTCTTCCTCTTTCAAGTCATTACCTTGCCCTAATCTTATGTTTGCTCATAAACACATACATACATTACGACATGTATTATATTATAGAAGCAAGCGATTTCAAGTTTTCACAAACCTCATATAAAACTCGTCACAAGCGAATCTCCTTCCAGGAAAAACGCATAAACCCTCCTCCTCCTCACTCTCACTACTACCAGCATAATCAAATTCATCGTTCGACACCCGCATTACAAAACCACGGGGGGCTCGGCGATAATTATCCTCTGAAACGCTCGGTTTCCTGTACCAGCATTACATAATTTACTAAACAACACACACGCCGCTAGCTAGCTAACTAACTAACTCGATAAATAATTAAGTACTACCTAGGGTGTGACTTAGTAGAAGATGCTGCTGCTGCTGCAGGATCAGCAGTCAGCTTCTTCTCGATCAAATCGAGCTCGGATAGTAAGTTATGGAATGTCCAGTCCGGCTGAGGATCAGCTGCGATTCCGTTAACATTGTACGGAGAACAACAAAGAACGATATCTGCTGCTCCTCCTCCTCCTCCCCTGATAACAAGAACAACACAATTCCAAT
The DNA here is from genome assembly GCA_036897925.1 of Aragoa abietina. Taxonomy (NCBI): domain Eukaryota; kingdom Viridiplantae; phylum Streptophyta; class Magnoliopsida; order Lamiales; family Plantaginaceae; genus Aragoa; species Aragoa abietina. The sequence continues at coordinate 256 of JAYMSG010000425.1, read as the reverse complement.
TACGAAACATTTATTCGAATCAAACACTTAAACTATAGTGAAACTGCATGAGTAGGATTGAAACGAATAAGAGTAGGGGAAATTTGCACGAATCATCAAAGTAAGAAAGAAATTAAGCAAATTTAACACTTACATTGTTGTTTTGAAAGAAATGAGGAAAAAAATCGGTCGTCAGGGCACGGTGACGTCACGGTGGAAGCTCGCTCTTCTTCTTCTTCTTCTTCTTCTTCTTCTTCTTCTTCTTCTTCTTCTTCTT
>JAYMSG010000424.1:0-10047 GCA_036897925.1 Aragoa abietina | reverse complement strand
GACCAACCCATGAACCTCACAACAACATAAGATAGTCTAGCATGTCAATAAAAGTTTGTCTATCCTCATTACAAAAAAATGGAACTTCACTTAGGTTTGTAGCATGAGAAAGATCATAATGTATGAACACCGTGAATCTCAAAATTATAACAGCTTACGGCCTTCAGTGGAATGATAAAAGAAAATAAACAGATAAATAATTTTTTGATAGGTAATCTTAAAATTTATTATGAGAAAAAACAATACATAAGCAGTGTATTGAAATTACAGAGCAAAGATGTAAAATCCTTGAAGTTATGGCCACTTACCAAGAAATTATGACCCACTAGGTGCATTTAATTCCAATTACGCAGATTAGCTTAGATATGCCGGCACTTATCAGTGTTACCATTCAACCATCTCTCCTCACATTCTCAGCTGTCGAAGAGACCCAAAATTTTACTGACATGTTACGAACGTGTTATCTCACAACAATCAATAACGTCATGCGCAATCAAATGGACAGATGAGATCCATGTCGTCAGGCACCACTCGGGTCTATACTCACAAGTCACATGACTCACATCCTGGACACTCCTATAACATTCTTGTATCAGTCCATGATCCCTGGAAGTCCTACTTTTCAGCATTCTTCCATTTGTCAATAGATTTGAAGCATTAGACATCACAAGCGTGCCCGTAGTTTTATTATGAAACCTCACAGTTGGATTAGGGACATCAACTTCAGACATTTTTGTTTAGAAGTATAACTAGAGGCACGTTTCATAATTCCTTGCACACGGAAAATTCCCATTGAAATGGTAACCACAAAGAGGCATGTAAAATGTATCTGTCAGGAAATTGTAATTATAAGATAAAGATTTGTTACCAGTTGCTTGTCCTCATTCCATACCTGCATAAATAATGTTTGAATGGAAAATATTGACCCCCCAAAAACTCTCCCGATAAGAGGTTTCAGATTCGATTCTTAATTTGCTGTAAGATTAAATGTGAAACCTTTCGCTCATGAGAGTCTTGGGGCTCAACCTTTTCTAATCTGACAAGTTTATGTATGTGCATAAAGAGAAGAAAATAACTGGAAACAATTCTAGTTATTGTTCTTATTACAACTTCCCAAGGCATAGAACTTACATGTATTTTTGTAGTTAACATGGACTTTGACTTTTGGGGAAAGAGAGCATTTCCATTGCGAATTACAATTCCTTGATGGTTTAATGAACTAGAGGTTTAAGGAATAACTTACAGAAGTCAGTTCTAATTCCTTGGACAAAGCTACGCCATGTCCATAATGCTTACATGAAGCATTTCATTGTTTATTCATTTCATATTAATCAGATGGGTGGGCATATAGTTTGGTGCTTCTCTCTGGCCATGAGCTTTCATTCTAAAACTATAGGACGTGTTGATATACTGAAGAATACTGAAAAATAGGAGCTGCCATGGTCTGATACGATAAAATTGAGCACCGGGGATGAAAGTGTAAACCACAAGTGGTGTCCTGACAACATGGTCGCATTTGTCCATGTGATTATTCCTAACATAATTGGCTGTTATGAGATAACAGAACCCGTAACAGTAACATTAAAAGTTTGGGTCCCACGAGAAGCTGAGTATGTGAGGACAGATCACTGAATTTAACACTGATAAATGCTGGTATGTCCTAGCTAGCCATGTAGTGGGAGTTGTTTCACATACGATGGTCACCATTTATGGCGAAAGCTGCCATAATCTTTTCCCCATCTTTGATGCATAGTGAGGATGACAGACAGTTGAGATTCTATGTGCCAGGGTTAGACAGTCACATGTGTTTGTCACCTCTAACCAGTCAAATAGTGGAAGTGTTATAGCTTTGCTTGCACAATAAAGCTCCCGTTAGCACGGTCTACCTCAGATGCATCAACCACTAGCCTAAGCATCAACTGGGCTGATATGACTGGATCCATGCGAATTCAAGATCTTCGTGCTTATTTGGGTCCATGATATAAGCTAATCATTGAGGACGAGAACTACACAAAAGGTTATAACATATCTACGTTTAAGTGGTTATATGTGAATTTTAAGGTAAATCCACGTAATTTTGGATTTATTTTCTGATCTTGAAAGAACATAATGGATGTACTTATGAGAGAAACCAAATTTTGGAATTAGAAATTAAGATCTTTGCACATGAGTTGCAAGCTTATGAATTCTTACGAAATCAATGATCCAGTTACATTAACTTACTTCAATACATTATAAGGCCTTGCGTTTCTTCATCTACTTTGTCTTTAAAGATAAAATTCAAATTTAACCTCTTTAAAGTCAATATCCAATGAATAAAATAGGTGTTCGTTTTTTGACAAAACAATACATAATCTCATTCAGTTACTTCTTCCTCGTACAATCTCTCTTGTCTAAGCTAGGCTTGTGAGTTTCATTGGGTTCTCATTCTACAAAAGCGTTGATTCTATTTGTCTCTGGGACTGCTAATTAATTGAATGCCATTCAATTTTAAATAATTATTAATGTAAGAAGTTTCCTTTACATGATTAGCATTCAAATTTTGATACTAGCATGCACCCACATGTTCATTCTCAAGTTTTTAAAGGAACCTTGTCCTTTGATTTTTATGCTAACCATAAACATTTTGCTTTCAGCTCTGAGAAGGGTAATTGCTAAATATACTGCCTATCCTCTCATTTCGGTTCCCTTCAATAATGTAAAGACAGCTTATGGTAATATTAAGCTAGATGACATTTCATATTTGTTTGACATGATTGATATTAAAGATCATGTCAATGCGGTTGAATCTGAAGACCCTATCTCGATGGAGGCCATAGGACAGGTATTATACAAAAAATGTTCAGGTTCTTCCGAAATTTTTGACATGTGGATGTGGATTAAGCTTTACCAGTTATGTTCAGATGTTTGGATTTGTGCTATATGCCTCTGAATACATGCCTAAGGTGAATGGAAGCGTGTTATCCATACCAAAGGTTAGCTAGCCGACTCTGCTTCTTTTACACAAATTCAAAGTTCAAGTACTAAATATTCCTAGAAGATCTTCAAGATATTTTTCGTTACCATTTTCCTTCGAATAGTAATTATTTAGATTAAGTTCTATGAGAAATCTAAAACAAAGTAATTCACTACTCTGCGGCTTACTGAGCACTATGAATATCGATGAGCTGAACTCTGCTAGAGAAAAGTTTGTTCATATAGGTTTTTCCAGTGCCCACTCTATCCATTTTTCCTTCAAATGCTTGACTGCTCTTGAAAGTCTGACCAAGTATGTTAATGTTCAGGTGCATGATAGAGCTCAGGTTTTTACTTCCTGTCCAGAAGATAGTGGAAGAAGGCCAACCTATGCTGGTGTTATCACAAGATGGTCTAATAAACCCATCCACCTGCCTTATTTAAAATGTCAATCTGCAAATAAATTACTTATTTTGGTAATTATTTTTCATTTCATCATCAGAAAAAGGATATGTATGTGTGTGTGTGTGTGTGTGTGTATTCACATTACTTCTTCATCATTCGGATCTTGTTAATGGTGTTTCCACATGTACAGGTTGAGAACATGGGTCGATTGAATTACGGAACGTTCTTGTTTGATAAAAAGGTAAACATTCTGGAACCGGTTGTTTCAATATTATCCTAGAGGACTTCTTAAAAAATGTCAACAAATTACACGATTTTCTGTTTGTTCTTTTATTTTATTTTATTAATCTCAACTTCCGTAGCAGTAAAACAGAAATTATCTGTGTATCAGTAATGATTATTAGCATAAGGGAGTGTTGATAATTGGATTATATTGTGGGCTCCGTGCTGTTGTGTTGCAACGTTCAACGTGAATGATCATCAAATACATATATGCTTATCTCATCTCAAACTTGCATTTGTATCTTTAGTGAAAATTTTATAAGCTACTTAACAGATGTATGCCCTAGGCAGTTTATTTTGGGCATGTATGGCTGTATGACATTGCATCCACGGCTGTGACAAGTTAATTGTCCTTATTTTGATTTCATCGGTAATCAATTCCTGTGTCACGCTGCTCACGCACCCAAGTCTGATATGGCCCAGCTACTGGCTTATAGTACATCGTATGATAAGCATTCACAAGTAGTGATCTATCAACTTATTGTCTCACTGTTTTTCGGCAATTGTGATATCGTTGACTTTACAAATATTATTAAATCATTATCTTTTTAATGTTCAGGGTGTTTTATCATCTGTTTATCTTGACTCGAGGCCTCTGTATAAATGGAAAACTCTCCCTGTCCCAATTCCTTTCCACAATATAAATGAAGGTCAACAGATCAATCCCATTATTCGGAATGCAATCATAGAGATTCTCGGAGGATCCAATCACAAGAACATAAAGGATGAAGAGTGTAAGCCTATTTAAGATCAAACCATGAAAGAATTTGAGTTGCAAATGCTTCTGAATTCTTGACTTTGAAATGATCAAGAGCTTCAAGTTGTATCCTTACACATTAGTTTGCTATTGTTTCACAGATAGTGATCCAGATCCAGCTATCTACACTGGCCATTTTATGATCGACAAGGTCACTGATACGTACATATCATTCAGAGGCTGGGGCAAAGGAGTTGCATTCGTGAACGAAGTCAATATTGGGCGTTATTGGCCGGTAGATATTTTGTTGCAACTTATCACTCTCTTCCCACCCCTCGATTATCAAATTCTTTCAAATCTCTCTGAATATATTTATTTCCTTAAAAAAGGATTTATTTTTGATTGGCTTGTTTCGCAGTCTGTTGGACCGCAGTGCAACCTCTATGTCCCTGCTCCAATTCTCCGAGAAGGAGAAAATACTGTGGTAAGATACAACAAAATGCTATGGACTTTGAGAGAAGGAATTACTCCAACGATATTGATTTCATTATTTTTCCTTCAGAGTCACATTGCACAAGAATCTAATAAAACCATTTCTTTGTTAAGTTACCCACGTTCATGCCTCATTTTCCTTCTGTCCTTGTTTATTTATGCGACTCTTCTGATATATCATTTCAAGCCAATTTATCTCCCATGTTGCATGTGTATGGTCCTCTCACCAAAGTGGTAGTCGATTCTCAACCCCATGCATTCCGTCAAAAGAGTATTTTGCCTATGCTTAATGGCCTAGTATCATTCACAGGTTGTAAAAGCATGATCACCCATGTCTTATATGTTTATATGTAACTCTCACCAAATCCCCGTGTTATTTTTGTTGTATTGAATTGTCTCATTATATAATAACTTCGCACCAGAAGGACCCTTTCTTTTCTAATTTAGAAAGCTTTGATTTAAAATAAAAAATAAAAAAATCTATACTTGGAAAGAAAAAAATTGTTGCATAGTTTGTAAAATAAAAGGGGGGTATAATGTGTAAACAAAAACATCATAGCGCATTTCGCGCAAGTTGCACATTACACGGGATTTTTATGCTTAACATTAAATGATTTTGTTCTGGGAAAATGCTCTGTTTCCAATATAGCAAGATATAACTCTAGATACCTCTCGATTATGTCAGTGTAAATGTCATAATTATTTACTGGACTATTACCGCTTCCTATTATCTGAACCAGGTCCTCCTGGAGTTGGAATTCCCAAACTTGGATCTCTCCCTGAGCTCTGTTGATCATCCAGACTTTACTTGTGGAATAACTCCAAAAGCTCCTATACTTTGAGGTCATGGGGATCCATCTTTCTGGTGTTTCTGAATGAAAAAGGCGGAGAGACATGCAAAGATTAAACGTCCATAATGTTATCAGCTGTACATTCTTCAATCTTGAAACTTTATGTTCTACAGAGGTGCATTACAAATGAATAGAGGGTATTGTTAGGCTATTTTATAGTACATGACTCGTCTTTTCCGCACTCTGTAGTATCTTAATGCCACAGATATGGCTGTTCCACAACTTGTAGTTGATATAGGACACATTATAACAGCATAAATGTTTCTATCTGGGGAAAAAAAAATTTGAAAAATGGAACTGGTTGTAAGAAAGGCTTTGTTATTAGTTGGGCATGAGCTGGTTGTATTTCTTTCTATCTGAAGAAAATATGAAAAATCGGAACTGCTCGTTAATTGGTCATGTCATGTGCTATGGGTGAAGAGGAAAAAGAAAGAAAGGTAGTTCAGCTTAATTTGCAATGGCAGTTAGGCCACGGTTTATATTTTATATGCATGCATGCCTGCTATAAATAGGCAACAAACAAAACACCTCAATCCCATTAACCAAAAGAGATTCTATCAATCTTTTGTTCTCTTTCCTGAAATCAAGAAGCAATGGCTGCTGCTTTCTTAGCAAGAAAGGCATTACTACTCTTCTTGGCTACATTGGCCATGATCATCATCTGTGGGGAGTCGACGACCACAATTCACCTGCTTCGGTGGAGGAGTTACGAACATAACTATCAAACATGGGCCAATACCCGGCACTTCAATGTGGGTGATCTGATTATATTCTGGTACAAACAGGGTGACTGCGTGTTACAGGTAACACGCAATGATTTCGACACCTGCAACTCAACAAACCCCTACCGTAGATGGACTGACAGTGATGGCACTTTCAATATCAGGGAACTCGGTGAATTCTATTTTATTAGCGGATTGTGCAACCATTGTAAAAATGGCCAGAAGGTGCACTTAGACGTCTAGCACCTTACAACCTGCTATAATTGGAGCATCTGCAGATAAACGTATTCTAGCAAAAAGAAAAATGCATTGGAAAATTAATAAATAAATAAATCTACAGATTCCCATATTTCGGAAAGAAAAACACGTGTTCTAACAGTGGCTGAAGCAAATATTCAGTTTGCAGAAACATCACACTGGTATCACTGCAATATCCTGCAGAAATTCCGATTTCCAATACTATCACAGAACACAGAATGTACTATATTCTACAAGAGTTCACCTGGTAATAAAATTTCCCATCACGATAAACTACGTGTGCTTTAGTAGGAAAAATGTGAACACAAAACATCTTTATCCTGAAATGGCTTAAACCCTAATGACTGCAGATGACTGTTATGCTTATGCTACAACTCTAGTCTAACTGTTACACATGCATCTTATTGAAGGGAACACTTATCTTGGCACATCCCTAGTTTCCCATAAATAGACAGGAAAATTAGGAAACAATTCGCCTCTTCACGGTGTCATTTGAGAGATTGTGGGGAAGCATTATTGGGATCCTGCTTTGATCCAGACATGGCTGCACTTGCTGCAGCAGTCATGGCAGCTGCTGCAGCACCAATCTTTACCCCACCAGCAGCTTTCATAACAGTTCCAATTTTAGCAAATGCAGCAATTCCTCCTACGAGCATAGCTCTTAATGCGACTGTTGGTTTTACTGACATGATTCGTTGTTCGCTGCAATAGTCAATCGAAAATCAGTACTATTGAATCACAAGCAAAACTCTCTATCGAGTCTGAATATACACTGTAAAAAAGTTTCAAGCTGCAGTAAAGAATGATGAAACCTTGCCCACCGGCAGAAGTATAAACAGGCTGCTTTTGCGAACTACTAGCTTCTAGCTTATTTCTACCAAAAAGAAGGATTTCGGTGTTTGACTGTAATATTAAGCTGGTCGATATTAAAAAACAAAAAATTGATTCAAACCAGCTTCCATATGTTTGTAAACACTAGATTTGCTCCTCTTTTTCTAGTTTCAGCACTTTGTTTTTGCAAACATTTCATACATTCATCCATTATGTCACTACCTTCTTACTCTAAACTTTAGCACTTTCATGAATGCTCAAGCTATTGCACACGAATCCTCCATGTAGTGATTACCCAGTCATTTAAATAAAGGTAAAAAACTCAAGTCAGGAAAAAAAAAAAAAACTTGTCCAAACCAAGCTTATGGCTGGAACTGAGGAGTCACAAATTCACCATACTCACATATGGCTTGAAATGTGTACGTTTCATACATTTAATTCAGATGGTGAGGGTGATACCTAACCAAAGGTACATAAACATGACATGGACGTAGCCTAGATTATTACCGGTGCAAATCTGACCTCAACTCCTCAAGTGCATTTGAATATGGATGCAGGATAACAGAAGAAGCATAAAAGTTTCAGCTCTTTAATATTCTCAGGAATAATAACAAATCTGAAGAAAAGCCACTTTCAAATTAAATTCAATCCATCCAATTCAAAGTTAAGTTCTAGTCTTACAGGCAGACAAAGATACAAGTTTTTGATAAAAGCAAAATGTCAAACAAGCAGAGGAAGCCTGTATTCACCATGGGAACACTTCAATACACTTTGCAGTACCCCTCCTACTCTAAGGTTGGACTAATGAAAAATGTGTGTTCTTTTCCACGACGCAAGTGACCACTAGAGGATAAAGTAACATGCCTATATACACATCAGATAATAGACTATTAACTCTCATGTCCTTCTAAGTAAGAAGGAAAAGTCCTTTACCGGAGTATTTTGATTCCAAAGTTCTTTTTCATGCGCCGAGTTGAATGCAATACTACGAAGAATACCAGCAGACCTTCTGTCTAGTGGGTTGCGTTAAACAGCCATAGTTACATTATTCTATTAGCATGCCATCCAGACTCAAACAAAATACGGAGGTCCACTTCATTGTCCTCTACCCCTAACACTAAACCATGAAAAACATCCACCACAAGACACTCAACTTATCATCACCTGCATCAAGAGATTCATCCTTCGAATGCATAACCCTCAACATTGTCGTACATTACATTAGGAAAAACAAATAAACAATCTTTGGAACATACATTATTAGCTTGTATATCCCATTTGACATCGTGAAAAGTTAACTTAATGGAATGTAAATAACCCCGTCCACAATCCAATTTGAATAGTATGAATTTCACAAACCCTCCTCAAAGTTACCCAATTTTTCGCAAGATTTAGCTTCAATCCGGAATTAAAAAGTATTCAAGATAAATTGATGTAAAACAATCATCAACACGGAACATAAAGCACGAAATGAACAATTCATATCATAATCGAATCCTAAAGATTTCGAATTGATTCAATTGATCGTGAAAACCAGGCAAGAAATATGAAAATAACAAGTCGGGAAAAGGACATCCAACCTTAACTGGCTATGCAATCAACGATTTCAACTCCGTGTGTGTGTGTGTGTGTGTGTGTGTGTGTGTGTGTGTGTTAATTTTCCAGAATTTTCTTGTCCTGAAACTGAGGTAGTTGTAAGGAGAAGTAAACGAGAGAACCAATTGTAATTGTTGCAATTTAGGTGTGGCCAAAAATTGTAAAAGTACACCGTTTTTAAGGAGACTACATACAAACACACGATGAAATTTTGCGGATTTTATATCGGATCGGATAAATATCATGTATTCAGTATATAACATTAGTGTTCGATATAAAATATTTAGAGTTCAGTATAAAATATCACTCCAATACATAAATATGCTGCAAAGAACGATTGTAAAGTTCGTTGTGCAAATATTGATTGTTCAGCACATAACATTAGATGTTCTGTATATAACATAAGTTGTTCAGTATAAATCCTTATTTTATGATTTTTGCACGTTTTATGTTATTAGAGGAACAACCGATACTTTGAACTACTTTTGTATCTGTCATCAATAAAATAATTTTATAGAAAATATTGCATGTCTAGTATAAAATATCGAGTGTTTAGTATAAACATCGGATGTGTAGTACAAAATATCAACTCTTTTATGTAAACCCTAATTTTGTTGTTTTGAGTCAAATGACATATAATTTGAACTAAACAACTAATGTTTTCATCTAATCGCTTAATGTTTTGTGCCAAATTAGAATTTTTTCAAAATTTAAGTCTAACCCATCAAATTACCCCTTTTTCAACCTCCAACATCCACCAACTCAACATTAACACCAGGGAAAATTTCATTTTTTGTATTCCGAGTGCTACCCCTTCACTTTAGATACTTCAAAATGATCCGTCCAATTTAGGTACTCCAGTTCAACACGTCAAATTTAGGTACTTTGGCTGATTTTCTCCCCCAAAATGTCTACGTAGCTGCCAACTCATCGATTTTCCTCCAACTTTGAGCTGATG
>JAYMSG010000423.1:0-10052 GCA_036897925.1 Aragoa abietina | reverse complement strand
TGCACTGCAGTTTTCATGTCATGATGCATCATATAAGCTAACAAGAGAATATTCTAAGTTAAGGAATATATAAATTAATATTATGAAAATTCTTACTTACTTAGAAATTAATATCTGATTTTAATGGAAAACATATATACTCCCCCCCCTCCGCTTGAAGCTGCAAAAACGTTGATGCCGGCTTTGGCTACAAATTATTTTTAAAGTATATTGTTAAAAAAATAAAAAAATCTTTTAAAATAGAATTTCTTATTTTTTTTCCCACTTTTCTTCTTCTTCTTCTTCAATCAATCCGCCAATGACAATCAGTACGTCCATGTCAATACAACCACAGATGGGAAAGAAGCTCCTGCTTCATTTTTTTCCCTGTTATTTTTCCTAACCGATTAGAACGATTTTAATTGTACTATGTGTCTGGATCATTTAATAGAAAATCGATTTCTTCTATTTATTAAAAACAAATCTGTTTTTGAGAGTTGTGAAATTTAAAAAAGAAAAAAAGTTCACAATTAACACCAAAACCGCTGGTTTCCTACCCCCTTTTTTTTTCTCGGGGTATCAAATCAATGCACATCATTAGTATTTCACTTTGTCAAAAATTTCAATCGCAAGTTTACACTCATTTTCCTCTGTCGGGTCCCATCCACACTCTTCTTTTTTCCCCTATCTCTCACTCCACCATTTTAGTTAGTCTCTCTCTCTACGTTAGGTTTGCCTCATCTTCCCATCGTTTGTCAATTTCGAGTCACTTTGTGTCTTTTACAAAGCAAAGTAACAACCAGTAAAAAGCCATAATAAAATGAAATATTTAAATCCATAAAGAAAGGAAAAACCAATAAAAATATTATCAGCAGTCTGTTACCACTAGCAAAGCAGTCCTCTCCTCTTCCATTCAAAATACATAATCCAGACAGAGAAACACGTGAAAGTGTGGAAATGTTTACTACTAATTAATACAGAATATTAGTAAAATGGATTAATGTTATTCACGTTACGTAAATTAAAATAGAATATTAATAAAGTGGAGGAATATTGGGAGCTAAGTGAAAAAGTAGTAATAAAGTAGTAAAGATCTGAATAAAATAAGAAATAGAGTGTAAAATAAAAATAAATTATAGATAAAATTAAAGAGAGAGGGATGATTATTAAATAAAATATATAGATTTAATTTTAATAAATGATGTTTGAACATCTAAAATTGAAAGTGTGAAAGATAAAATTGTACGGATGGATGAAGATAGAAAGTCCACTGGGAGTTCTAACTTAGTGTCGATTTCGAAATTGCAGCCGTTGAACTAACACACACAAACAACAAAGAATTGAAATAACAAATTATTATATTTATACTGAAAAGTATATATCTACTTATATATAATGAGAGAAGAACAAGATTTGGAAGAGGAGAAAAACACTGCTGGTGTAGTAGAGCAGTGGCGATGGTCTGAAACTCAAGGAGTGGAGCTAGTCGTCTCAGCTGACTCAGCAGGAGCACACATTAACCTGGAAGAAGAAAGTGGTAAGAAAGCAGCAGGTTCAACAATGGCTTCATCATCAGGTTCTAGTAAACCGGGTTGTGAGCCGGCTTCAGTTGGGTTCAGCGAGCTGTTCCGATTTGCTGATGGGCTGGATTACGTATTGATGGGTATTGGTACTGTTGGTGCGATTGTTCATGGAAGCTCCTTGCCTCTGTTTCTTAGATTCTTTGCTGATCTTGTTAACTCTTTTGGCTCCAATGCTAATGATGTTGATAAAATGACCCAAGAAGTTTTGAAGGTATATACGCTTCATCATCTAAATTACTTAGTTAACCAATAATTGTTTTTCCTTTTTCTTGATGTTTATTTGCAGTATGCGTTTTACTTTCTTGTCGTTGGTGCTGCAATCTGGGCTTCTTCTTGGGCAGGTGAATTTTCATTTTGAGTTTTTTTTTTTCTGAACAGACAGTTCATTTAATTTGAAGTAATTTGTTTAATTGGTTGATTGATTGCAGAGATATCTTGCTGGATGTGGACAGGAGAAAGGCAATCAACGAAGATGAGAATCAAATACTTAGAAGCTGCTCTGAACCAAGATATTCAGTACTTTGATACAGAGGTCCGGACATCTGATGTGGTCTTTGCTATCAACACCGATGCGGTGATGGTTCAAGATGCAATTAGTGAAAAGGTAATGAGACAAAAAAGAAGAAGAAAAAATCCCAGATGAGATTTATTTTTTTGATTGCCCTGAATGGTAATTAATTGATTGATGTTGTGTTTGTTTTCAGTTGGGAAATTTCTTGCATTATATGGCAACCTTTGTGTCTGGATTTGTGGTTGGATTCACTGCAGTATGGCAGCTAGCTCTAGTCACTTTGGCTGTTGTTCCTCTAATAGCTGTGATTGGAGGCGTACACACCGTCACTTTGGCCAAACTCTCTGGCAAGAGCCAAGAATCCTTGTCTGAAGCTGGAAACATTGCTGAACAGGTGAGCCACTGAGTGAAATGTTTCCATTACTTCTTCAAATTGATTACTAAAGTTAACTATGTGAAACTCGAATTACAGACCATAGTGCAAATCCGAACGGTGTTGGCATTCGTTGGCGAGTCGAGAGCAATGAATGCGTATTCTTCGGCACTGAGAGTGGCCCAGATAGTCGGGTACAAGAGTGGATTTGCCAAGGGAATGGGATTGGGAGCTACTTATTTTACCGTGTTTTGTTGTTATGCACTTCTGCTTTGGTATGGAGGTTACTTGGTAAGGCACCATTTTACCAATGGTGGTCTTGCGATTGCAACAATGTTTGCTGTGATGATCGGTGGGCTGTAAGTTTTTCTCTACCCCATTCTTGTCAAATAATGAAATCAAATTCCGATATTTTGTTTGATATTGATGCTTTTTTGCCTATTGGACTTTGATAATGGACAGGGCTTTGGGGCAGTCTGCTCCAAGTATGGCTGCATTCGCAAAAGCAAGAGTTGCAGCCACGAAAATCTTCAGTATAATCGAACACAAACCGAGTGTGGAGAGAAATGTCGAATCGGGTTTAGAGTTAGATTCGACAACAGGGTTACTGGAGCTTAAGAATGTTGATTTTTGCTACCCTTCTAGGCCTGAAATTCAAATACTTCACAACTTTTCTCTTTCTGTTCCGGCTGGGAAGACAATAGCTTTGGTCGGAAGTAGCGGTTCCGGGAAAAGCACGGTTGTCTCCCTCATCGAGAGATTCTACGATCCTACTGCAGGTGCAAAAACATAGGGCATAATGTACAACACTCACTTTTCGTTCGAGTAGTCAAGAACTTTATGACAAAACCATCATTTCATTATTACTCCACTCACTGTTATTCCAGTCTGATTTTATGATGATATGAATGCTAAGGTGTGACAAATTTATTACTCCAAAATGTAATGGGAGAATGAAAATCTCTGTTCTTTAATTGCTGCTACTTACGGTATAGGACAAGTTCTGCTAGACGGGCATGACATAAAGACATTAAAGTTGCGGTGGCTGAGGCAGCAGATCGGGCTGGTAAGTCAAGAACCGGCATTGTTTGCCACCACCATCAAAGAAAACATACTGTTGGGCAGGCCAGACGCAAGTTTAATTGAGATTGAAGAGGCGGCCCGGGTTGCGAACGCTCATTCTTTCATTGTCAAGCTTCCGGATGGCTATGACACTCAGGTTAGAGACAGATAGTTTACCATAGACACTAACATGTTAGCATGGCATTAAATTGCAACTTGATTGTGTTTGCATCCCACGTACATTGATTAGATAGAAATCTAACATCTCGGTTGCACATTGTGCCTTTGTCTTTATGGAGGACCCCCAATTGAGACGACTATCCCACACTACTGTACTAGTCACTTTTATTACAAAAAGTGGTCCACGCGATGCAGCTTAATAGTTCCTTATCTCAAAGTCTCATTTTCGCAATTGCGTTCCAAAATGCGTGTCATGTTACAATAGGAAGAAAATTATCCTCCTATAATTCATCAACCCATTTAGGTTTGGAGCTATGATTTGTGGAATCCAGTGAAATTTATCATTGTTGGATTGACCTTGTGATTACAACTTATAAGGTGACTGTGACTGACAAAGTTATAAGGTGACTGATTGGTATATTTGGGACTCCTGCGTGTCCAAAACTAATAAGATTTGAATTTGCATTTCTAAACTTTTCTTAGATTTTTATAACTTAACCCATGCAGTGTCATACCATTATGAGTTTACTAGTTATAGGACAATGCGAAAGGAATGTCATTTATTATGGATTGGCTAACGATACAAAAATAATAAGGATGCCTTGAAATAATGGGCATGAACAACAACACTAAACACTTGTGGGGGTCAGTGAGTCAGTCGGACACCATTCCTTGATTGTATCTTACTAGTGATCGATCTCTGAATATGGGATGGGTTATTTAAGCAACAAAACAAAACAGACATTTTTATATCAAGTCAAATGAATGTTACTAGCAAGTCTCTGGGGCAGGCAGGCAGGCAGGCATTTAAATAATATGGGTAACATGGTTTCAGTCAACACTGCATGTGCTGGTGCGTGTTTGGTTTCACTCTTCACTGTTCTATGTATGTAAAACCGAGAAAACTTCTCTGACTTGTCGGGCTGCTGTAACACTATTATTATTGTTAACACAAGCTTCAAGTAATATTATAAGTCAAATAGTACATTGGAATCTGGTTCTGCTTCATGTTAAACTGGTTTTAACAGGAAAACTGTGATGTGAACTTTTCAACTTGCACTTGAAATATCATCATATATGTAAAATGATGACATTTTACTTTCATACTACTAGCATGTATTCAAGACTTAGGGTATGTTCATATGAGATTTACGGAACGAGTTTTAAAAACCCTAAAATATTTTTCCTTTCCTTTTTTTTAGCCCTAAAACTATTTTACCGGTCTAGTTCATGAGATCCTACTATACTCACCCCTCCTCCACTATACCCACCCATCCTCTCTCTCTAGCAACCCTATTCGATATGCTCTACTCTTTAATATCCTTAAAACTCGAAGAGACTAAGCATACTTCACATAAAACTCACTTAACTATTCTAACCTGCACTATTTACTTTTTTCTAAATTACCCCCCTTAAATCTCAAACAAACAAGACCCTTAATCAGCATAGCGATTATTAAGAATGTCTTTCATTCTCTTTCCCTTTTTTGAGTTTGAGGTGCGTAATATAACCTACAAGTGATGGACAAAAGAAAAATACTTCATACCTCGTCACTTTCAAGGCAATATTAGTAATTTGAAGATATGGGTGTCATTCACATTATACACAATTGAGAATGTGAATGGTTAATGGCGCAAATTATGGAGGACTAAAATATTGTTCAGACATATGATAAATGCATGCTGAAGTTCAAAATTCAGCTGCAAGTGACTTTCTACTTTGTTGACTCAATGGCAGGTTGGGGAGAGGGGTTTGCAGCTGTCTGGAGGGCAAAAGCAGAGAATAGCAATTGCAAGGGCAATGCTGAAAAATCCTGCCATCTTGCTATTGGATGAAGCAACTAGCGCTTTAGATTCCGAATCAGAAAAGCTGGTGCAAGAAGCATTAGATCGTTTCATGATCGGAAGAACTACTCTAGTAATAGCTCATCGCCTTTCTACCATTCGAAAAGCTGACCTTGTTGCCGTATTAGTACAAGGTAATGTATTTGAGATCGGGACACATGACGAGCTCTTTGCTAAAGGCGAACCTGGTGTCTATGCGAAGCTCATCCGTATGCAAGAAGCAGCTCATGAAGCTGCTATCAACAATGCTCGAAAGAGTAGTGCAAGGTTATTTGTCCCTTCGAAACTTTGTTAATGTTAATAAAAATATTTAAGACAGAACTGTCAAATGAAAAAAATATATGCCAATCAGCTTCTAACTCAACTAGGTAAAAGCAGGGATTTTGATGTTATCAGAATATATTTCCAACTTCAGTTAAGCTGTTAGAAGCTGAAAGCAGTTACTTTCTCTATATTGAAACATCTGCAGACATCATTTTTGCTACTTTTGTAATACTTCCTCAGTCCCATAATAACTTTCGGTTTACCTTTTTGGGCCGTTCGAATAACTACTTCCTATTCCAATAATAGTAAGTTTATGACACCAAACAACTTCAATTGTCACTACTTTATTCATTGTTTCATAAATAATACTACTCACCTACAGTTTTTTATTCATTTTCTCATTTTTATTTGTTTTTCTAATAAAAATCTTGTGAATGGTTTCGTATGCAGGCCTTCTAGTGCCAGGAACTCGGTAAGCTCACCAATAATTACGAGAAACTCTTCCTATGGACGATCACCATACTCAAGAAGATTGTCCGACTTCTCCACATCCGACTTCAGCCTCTCCATTGATGCTACATATCCCAATTACCGTCACGAAAAGCTCGCATTCAAAGAACAGGCTAGTTCTTTTTGGCGCCTTGCAAAGATGAACTCTCCCGAGTGGGCTTATGCTCTGTTTGGTTCGATAGGCTCTGTCGTCTGCGGTTCTCTGAGTGCTTTCTTCGCATATGTGCTGAGTGCAGTTCTTAGTGTGTACTACAATCCGGACCACGATTACATGATTAAGCAAATCGCCAAGTACTGCTATCTTCTAATCGGTGTTTCATCTGCCGCCCTTATTTTTAATACTTTACAGCATTTCTTTTGGGATGTTGTCGGGGAGAACTTGACAAAACGTGTTAGAGAGAAGATGTTGGGTGCTGTGCTGAAAAATGAAATGGCATGGTTCGATCAGGAAGAGAATGAGAGTTCTAGAGTCGCCGCACGGTTGGCGTTGGATGCGAATAATGTTAGGTCAGCTATTGGAGATAGGATTTCGGTTATAATGCAGAACTCTGCTCTTATGCTAGTAGCTTGTACTGCTGGATTCGTGTTGCAATGGCGCCTCGCTCTTGTACTCATTGGTGTCTTTCCTGTTGTTGTGGCTGCAACCGTCTTACAGGTTTGTTAACAAAACGAAAAACTAGCAATTTCACAATTCTGTCAATGCTAATTTAAGTATAAAATTGAGAACTTTTATCTAACTTCAAATTATTTTGTAACATGGCTTTGATTACACATGCTTATTGTAGTTTTACCTATAATAGTATGCATTTGGAATGCAAATTCTCATCATTTTCAGTGTAATTTGAGCAGAAAATGTTCATGACTGGATTTTCTGGGGACCTAGAAGGTGCGCATGCCAAGGCCACACAGCTGGCAGGGGAAGCTGTGGCAAATTTAAGAACTGTTGCTGCCTTCAATTCAGAATCGAAAATTGTCGGTCTATTCACCTCCAACCTCCAACCTCCTTTGCGTCGTTGTTTCTGGAAGGGACAGATAGCTGGAAGTGGCTACGGCATCGCACAGTTCTTGCTTTATGCTTCCTACGCCCTAGGCCTTTGGTACGCCTCATGGCTAGTCAAGCACGGAATTTCCGACTTCTCGAAAACCATTCGCGTTTTCATGGTCCTCATGGTCTCAGCCAATGGTGCTGCCGAAACGCTCACTCTTGCCCCAGACTTCATCAAGGGTGGTCGAGCAATGCGCTCAGTGTTCGACTTGCTTGACAGAAGGACCGAAATCGATCCAGACGATCCAGACGCAACACCTGCCCCTGACCGACTAAGAGGGGAAGTCGAATTCAAACATGTTGATTTCTCATACCCATCCCGCCCCGACATATTGATCTTCCGGGATTTAAATCTTCGAGCACGGGCTGGGAAAACTCTCGCTCTCGTAGGTCCCAGTGGTTGCGGCAAGAGTTCAGTCATTGCCCTTACACAGAGATTCTACGAACCCTCATCTGGACGTGTTATAATAGACGGGAAAGACATACGCAAGTACGACCTCAAGTCACTGAGACGCCACATTGCGGTGGTCCCGCAAGAACCATGCCTCTTTGCAACCACGATTTACGAGAATATAGCTTATGGACATGAATCCACCACGGAAGCTGAGATAGTTGAAGCTGCTACCCTGGCAAATGCCGATAAATTCATATCTTCATTACCCGATGGATACAAAACTTATGTTGGGGAAAGGGGCGTGCAGTTGTCTGGAGGAGAGAAGCAGAGGATCGCAATCGCTAGAGCATTCTTGAGGAAAGCAGAAGTGATGTTGCTAGATGAAGCAACGAGCGCGCTTGATGCTGAGTCGGAGAGTTGTATTCAGGAAGCTTTGGAGTGTGCTTGTGCAGGAAAGACAACAATTGTAGTTGCGCATAGGCTCTCGACTATCAGAAATGCCCATGTCATAGCAGTGCTTGATGATGGGAAAGTAGCCGAACAAGGTACGCATTCACACCTTATGAAAAACTATCCTGATGGTATCTATGCGCGAATGATACAGTTACAGAGGTTTTCGCATGGGCAAACTGTGAATATGGTATCGGCATCTGGTTCGAGTTCTTCGACTCGGGTTGTCGAAGATCAAGATAAGAAAGGGCAGTGAGGCTGCAAGAGAACTTTGAGTATGACTGGTAGAACCGGGAGTTACACTGGAATACCTCCACAATGATTCTTTTCGCTCTTGTTTTGTCAACACTTTGATGTAGTATAGCATGTGTATTATCTATATTTACCATAATAAAGTTATTTCTTTACCATCTTTTTCCAACAAATATCTATATTTACCATAATATAGTTATTTCTTTACCATCTTTTTCCAACAAATATTGTCCGTATATAATGTACTACTTCCTATTTATTTCATCCCTAGCACGTACATGCGTTCTTCCGACAATTCAAGCGAAATGCTTATAAAGTGACAAGCACTTCTCATCTATGTTCAAGCCTAGAAGTGCTTGTGACTATAGTTCACTAAACAACTTTATGTATGAAAACCAGCAACCAAAATAATGTCTTCATACTTTTCGATACGAATTTAAATGTTGAGTAATTTAATATAACATACAAGAAAATGTTGTGTAACTTAATATAACATATAAAAAAGAAAGTGAAAGAGTGTATAAATTAGTAATGTAATGAAAAAAGTATGTCAATATTTGGGAGATGCCGTCTTTTCGGGATTCAAATAAAATTAAAAATATTATTAAGGTAAAAGAGAAAACAAGAAACCTAGGTCGTAGATTAAAAATATTATTAAGGTAAACATCCACACGGTCCAGTTGATGTTGATCGAAGAAACCTAGGTCGTAGATTAATGGACTAGGGATTCAACTTCAAGGTTTCCAAACCCTGGTTAATAACCAAGTCTACCATGGCCCTCAAGGAGTGGTGCTGAGAGCTATCTAGCAGTATTTAACCGATTAGTATGATGATGAGCTCGATTATAATGGAGTTCAGATGCAACAATTGCAGGCGTGCGATAATGGCTTGGGTTTTCCATTAAAACCAAATCAAACCAAACCTACCCAAAATCCCGCCCATAGGCAGGGTATGGGGGGTAAGATGTATGCAGTCATACCCAAAAAAGGAGACTGTTTTCAAAAGAGACCCCCGGCTCACCACGCTTTGTTTTTTTTTAACTATTAAATCGGCTTGGGTTTTCAATTGATAGCTGATATTGCGCAATTTGCTCGAAATTTTGGGGTTGGAGGATTTCCTAGATTGGGTGGCAGCAGTTGAGCGTCATTTCGACTATTAAGTGTTGGCGGAGAATCGCTAGGTTAAAACAGTGGCTATCCGCTTTATAGGACGCACTATTTTTGTAAACCTTTTTCTGCCGAAGCAAAGTGCATCCTATAAGGCGGATAGCCACTGTTATACTACGGTTCAAACGAGGAGGGAAAGCAGCGAGACAAATGTAAAAATGAGCAAAAAAGACTATATGTCACGTTACATCATCAGATAAGGCCCAACAGATTTTCGAGATTTGAGGGTTTATTTCCCCAACCTAGTTTAGACAACTAGGCTTTTGGATTAAAAAACACAAGACTTGAGCATGAAATTCATCACCATTCCAGCATCCATCATTTCGAATTCTCCATTCACTCACAAATCCATTGGAGAGGAAGATCCACATTATCCAAGCAGGAAGATTCAAGTAGCCACGGAGATCTGGAATTCACTTCGTCCACAAAAGGCGGTCTT
>JAYMSG010000422.1:0-10056 GCA_036897925.1 Aragoa abietina | reverse complement strand
GTTTATCTGTTTTTCCGATTATTTCAAAAAAGTTGTAAACTTGTTTTTACATTAATCTTAAGAAAATTGACCTTGTGAAAGAGAAAATATTGAAGTCTCAACTGACCTCTAATTTTGTTTGGAAAGTCATTCTAAAATCCATAGAATTGTTTGTACTGTGTTTTATTTCTATTTATTTTGAAAAAGTGAACTCAAGTAAAAACACCAACTTTGGTCTTTTATCATCTTTCAAAAAACTTTCGGGTTTCAAAAGTTTGAATTTGCTAGTGGTCATTCTAGTGTTACATGTTGCGCACGAATAATCAAATAAGTGCACACATACGAAAGCATAAAAAGTAAATAGCCATTGTAACTTTGATCGAGAATAGATCGGATCTTTCTAGGAAAATAAAACATCACCTAGAATATTACAAGATAAACTTTGCATAGGCCTTCATGGATCTTCGATTTTGCACTAAGTTCAAAACATTGGATTGTCGAAGTTTATTTGTGTTTAACTCTTAAACTTTGCAAAAGAAAATAACCTAATCCCAACTTGACCTTTTTTAAAAACTTCTTTAAGTTTAAATGAATATTCAAATTATAAAATGATTTTAGTCTTAAAATTAAGGAAATTAATCAACAAGTTAAAGTTGAATAGAAGAGAAAACGCAACTCCTACACCCTTTTGAATTAGTTCATTAAACTATTTCTTAATTTGATGTTTCCATCAAATTAAAATAATAGAAACTTTTAGATCAGAAATATGAGAGTGTGTGTGCGTATGTGTGTGCGTGCGCATGCGTGCACCTTTCAGAGCACCATGGCAACCCCGGAGGGTCATCATGGTGCACAAGAAGGTGTGCACCATCGTGCGCATCTTAACAGTCCAAAAATGGGGCTGTTTCAATGCGCCATGGTGATGCACCATGGCGCACCTGGACAGCAGGTGTGAGCCTGCTGCCCTTGCCCGCCATCATGGAAACCCAGAGTAGCCCCACTACCCGGGTGTTTTCTCTTCTTTTTCATTTTTTTTGTTTCGTTTGTTTGTTCCGTTTCAATCAAACATGAAAATCAAAACACAAACATAGTATTGTTTCTCCAATCTTCAATCCAACATGAAAATCCAAACAAAAAAACTTGGTTTCCGTATTGTTTGTCCAATCTTCAATCAAACATGAAAATCAAAACAATACAACCTCTTTGGAAAAACATTCGATCACTCAACTGTGACATGTAAAATCAAACTATTTTTATAAACACAATTTTGTTTCAAATGTATCAACAATCTAATCCATAAACTTTGGAAATTAGATATAATCAAAAGATTATATCGAACATTTTATCGAAACTTTTACATGATTACAAGATTGCAACCTATACATCAATCTAGGAATTTCAAAATCCTAAACGCGTGACAAAACTGAAGAAACGACTAACCCCTTAAATTTTCTAAAATGAATTAATTCACAAGTTTCAGTTAATCGCACATGAATTTAAAGAATTGAAATTCGCTTAATCATGCATAATACTATAACACCCACAAATTCATATTTCTATGAAAATATGTAGACCACATAATCACAAATTCAATCTGTTGAATTAGATTTACTTGAACTAAATGCACTGCGTATCAACCATAATCTTTGCAATCACTTGCCTATTTCGAGACTTTACGCGTCGGATTAAATTACAATTTCATTTCATCAGTCTAGACTAGATTCATTACTATATTTAGGCTTTTGTGGTTATATGTCTCGTGTTTCCAATTGCTGTTTTATACTATCTGGTTGTTTGACAAGATATCAATAATAGTCAATCACAGAGTCTTTGTTCAGCAAATTACGCGGTTGAATCAGAGATAAATGCATTGTTAGTTTTATTTATCCGTTTCACCAAAATGGATAAGTTGCTAGAAGTTTTGTAGAAGGTGATGGACCTTGATTTGACTCAATGATTTTGAAATGTTTGACATAATTGTGCTGGAATTCTGATGTGGCTTTGTTTCATGATTCTGTTAATCTCATTTATATTTGAGGCGTTGTGACTATGTAGCGTAATTGTAGTTATTGCAGATTACTAACCTTTATTGTTACAATATCTGCATGAAATCATTAATATTTTTAAATGCAGCTATCTGGTGAAATAATGGAAATGGGAGTAAGGCCAAACCCATAAAGACCAAATCAGACTGCCATGAAAGATTTAGAAATTTAAGAAGAGGCAAAAAGGAAGTTGATGAGTCCGAGAAAAAGCCTGATGATTTCACTATGGCGTATGCAATATTCGATGAAAATTTATACTTGATGGGCGAGAGAGAATTCTCTCAGTCTATGGTAAGTCTAGCGTTTATGTATTATGTACTTTGTTATGTAAATTTCAGCTGTCCGGCTATTGTGTATGACATGTTTGTTTGTTGTTGATCTCCATCTCAGAACTGTTTTTGCTAACAGTAGTTAGCAATTCATCTTGAGCATGAAAAACAGGTTCTTTATTAGAAAGAATAACGTCTATCTTTACCATTTTATTCAATGAGTTTATGAACCTGCGACACTTTGACTGATCCTTGATAAGGAAAGATTTCCGCTCCCTTGTTTATGTTCCAGGGCTTCAGAAAACAAATAACTTTGTCTCAGTTAAGAGCAGGCCTTCTTGATTTTAACATTTTGAAATGTCAAATTAACAGAAGTGCTGCGTATATATGAATTTCAAAAGACATTAAAATTTGGAAATTATTTATATGACTATTGAAAATTCTAGCCCTTAATGACAGCGTGCCTCTCTTGCTTATGAAGTGTACAATGTCACACAAAACTAACTCATATTTAACACCGTGATAGCTTGCATGGTAAGCTAAACATTAGATAAATCTAGACGGGTCACCTTGGAGCACGCATCAGGGAATGCCGTATTTGTTTGTTAGAATGAATGCCTTGTCTGTCAGTTTGAGAGGTGTAGGCACTGTTGCACGGATTTCAATAAATGCTGAAAATGATAAATCTAAAATCAACTCCAGATGAGGATGAATGTAAACTTGTAAGCTACGAGTTTAGGGACAATAGAACATGACTAATTGTGAAAGAAAAGCTGCCACAAAGGAGCAGGCAGGTGGCTAGATGCATAATCTTTGGGACCCAAATATCCATCCATAGGAAATCATATCTTTTTTTCTCCCGTTTGAATATAGGCTATAGTTTTCTCAATGTTCTCATCATATCTTTCTTACCATGTGATTTGTGACAATAAATTGATCAGTTCCTCGTGATATAGACCCTTTATTGTCTAATTAACTTCGAATTTGAGCACTTCGCTGAGGCATGTCTATGGATGCAGTAGTTTTCTTGACATCTGAATTATTTCAAGTATGCCTCATAGCTTTGCATAATACACTGGAAAGATTATAACAGTATCACCTCTCAGTTGACCTGTTGAGTCTCTTCTTCAACTGTTGAAAAAGTTAAGTACTTTGCAGGATTCAGAACAGGGAGGAACAATGGATAATTCACACACCATAAGCACAGATATTATTCCATCATCAGCTATTGTAAAGCAGTTGGCTGTAGTAGTTGAGTAAGATTTTTTATTCTCTCAATGGATTTATTTTATGTTATTTGTACCATACTGCTGTTCGCAGTTATAAGTAAAATCTATTACAATCCAAACTTTGCAGTATTTTATCCGAGAAGTTTGAGTGACGTTATTAGGAAAATAGTTCTGAGAATGAGCTTCCAGTTAAATATAACACCGAAACTCAACAGTGTATCTATTTCTAACTTCATCCACGTTATATGTTTATGACCTTCCATTGTATTCAGTAATGCAGCATGATTGTTGATATTCACCACCTCTTTATATTTGTCTTCTTTTCAGGGCTGGAGTTCACTACAACTCCATGAAGGATCTGCTTGCTTCGTCCAGAGGGTCTTCACCTGTTAGAGAGAGGGCTAGCTTAAGCATTTCAGCCGTAAAGTCGCTGGTGCTACGTGAAAAGGAAGATAAGTTGGCTCGTGAGTTTGGCAATGATGAGAAAGTTCTATCTGTAATCCACGCATTGTTAAATCCAGGTATCTTGGTGACTTCGAAAACTCACATCTGGGTGTTTATTTAAATTCTATACTCATTATTGTTAGTTTTCATCATTCCATATTGGTTCTTACTTTTGGTGGAATATCTGCAAGGTACTCGCAGAAGTACATTTTACAGGGAGGACTTTGTCTGCTTCAGAGGCACAGCCAAATGGCACTTCATTGATTAAGGAAATTCATGGTGCTCCTATTGAAAGTTTCATAGTTAAGCTCTCTGAAGCTGTTGGCTGCTTGAAAACCCTGCGGAAAATGGCATCATTTTGGTCTAGGGTTGTCACTGAAGTAAGTCGACATGAAAAATGCTTTAAACCCACATTAATCTATGACTTTAGGATGTTTGCTTTTTCTTACTCCCTCCGCTTCACTTAAATCTTTCCATTCGGGGAAGTGTGTCAAAGTTTGACCCCATATTACTCCTAAAATATAATGGTAAAAAAAATTTGAATTTTTTTTAAATTAAAGTTTATAAAATATACTTTTATAAAATAATTTTTAATATTTTTTATCAATATATGCTAGGAGTAATATGCAGTCAAACGTTTGTGCAGAAACTCGTACGAGAATCTTTAAGTGGAATAGAGGGAGTACTTCTGTTCACGTTTTGTGTGATAGTTGCATATTCTTTGCAAAGAAAGGAATATGCACAGGAGATAAGAATACACTAGATAAATGTTTTTCAGCTGATTTTTTATTTTGTTGAGGTTTCCTTGTTTCCGTGTGTGTTATTTGAAGTATTGACTTCAAGCTTACTGACCAATGTTATGAGAAAGATAGGTAGCTGCCCTGCCCATATTATACTTTGTATGTGTTAGTTTCGAACTGTATTCATCTTGTTTCCTTGAAAGAAAATGAAGCAGACTTGTTATGAGTTCTTAAGCCCTTCTCTTCACCTGATAGGAGCTAAGCTAAGCTGAACTGAACTGAACTTAGTAGATATGAACTACATAAACTGACTGAACTGAACTAATCGAAACCTAATTGAACTGAACTGAACTGAACTTATTGGAACTGAACTGAACTCAGTTGGTAGAGTACTTCCCCTCCAACCGACAGATCGGGGATTCGAGTCAACATGTGGTTAAATGAGGAATCATTATTGATCCTCCAGCTGCATTTGCATAAAAAAACAAAAAAAAAGAAAAAGGAATATTGGAACCGAACTGAATGTTAGTTGATGAGAACTGGGCCTTACTTAAAACAGTCACTTATTTATGGTGCTTTAAGTAGGATATTGTAAATCTAGTAGATTTTGGTCAATTCTTTTTCATGCCAGGAATAATAGTAGATTTTTAGCAAATATTGAATTTTCACCTTGTCAAGCAGCCTGGATAAGCAGTGCAGGGTGCTAGTGGCTGTTTTATACATATGAATCATGTTGCTTCAAAGCCATCGCTTTGAAGATGTAACTAGACTGAATCTCTAATACACCTGTGGACCTAAATTTAAATGTTGAAGTAATTGTAGAAAAGCAACCTTATTCCAGATCAAAGTCGGATCTACGACAATTAAATGGTCCTGCTGCTGCATTGACTATTTCCTTATTGGTCCTGCTGGTTCATTCTATATATATATATTTTCTTTTTTCTTTTTTCAAAAGACCAAGAATGAATGTTATTACTAGAGGTTGTGCTCAATTATCATAGACAAGTATTACGTAGGCCAAAGGTTTTTGTTTTTGTTTTTGAAACTGCTGAATTACCTTGGATCTTTCTAATTAGCACCAAATCTTAGTGAAAGTTATGTTATAGAAGATTGCCAAATTTATTATAACTAGGTCCATTAAGGATTTTTCTTCTTATAACACATAAGTACGTGGAGTTCATCTCTTTTCCTTTTAATTTCCGTAATTCCTCCACAAAACAATGCGAAAGTGAAATAAGGTTGAAGTACAAGGTGAATAAAACTAATTCATAGAAAGCTAGAAAACGTCCCGCGACAATGTTTCATTCAACTAGTTGGTGGAATGGCATGTCTGCGGACCTTAATGCATTAATTAGTTGCATATATTTGACATGACACCATCAGGTTCGTTACTGCTAGCTTCTTCAGTTCAGGGGCTCATAGAGTAATCATTTAACTTTCATCTTGCAGCTGAGAAGACTTTGGTGTGAAGATCAATACATTCCTGGGATTCCACCTGATGATATCCCAGACCTGAATTCATGTCTTTTATATCAGCAGTTTCAGGTTATTAACTGTTGCATTTCCAGAAAAAGACGCCATAAAGCTGCAGTCGAATCACTAGAATTTGTTACATCTCAAGCTAGTTCAAATTCCGAGGGATCTTCAGGTTCTGAAACTACAGCCTTAAATCCTTCTTTTTATGCTCGGACAAAGTCCGGAGAACTTGTTCTTCGATTAGGAGCTGATAAAGAATGTGACAACTTAACAATGCTTGAGACTGGGGAGCTTGTATATTCGCCTATCATGCAGGTTTTCAAAAAAAGATCTTATGATAAAGAAATGGTGTATAGGACATTTATAATATGCTAACTTGTATGCACATACTTATAGGAACCGCCCTTGTTGACAGAAGATCTTATCAAGGAAACAGAGGAGTTTGTGCTACGAACAGGGAGGTCAGTTAATGCATTTTCTCCCTCGATTTTTCTTCTGACATTTAATCCTCAATACTTATATGAAACCTTTATATATTTCTATCTGCATTTTTCTCATGAGTTTGTTACATTTATCAGGATAGAGTATGAGTTGGGTCTTCCTGGAAAAAAAGTTAACAGTTGAAGGTCTTGTGTACTAATTTTAGATCACATGCTCCAATTAAGTAGGATAGTGCCTAACATGTAATGACAATAACTACCAATGGTTCTTAGCTATAGTGGCAAGGGGAGCCTGTGGTTGTAGAAAACACAAAGGGAGAGCCACCCCCTAAAAAGGGCCTGCCAGTACTTGGCTGGACTAATCACATGTAGCGGGTAACGGTGGGGATTAATTTAATGACAATAACTGAAACTGATCTGTTATTCATTGTTTTCCTGGTTCCTTATATATGCTGATTTCTCTTCTATGCTTTTCATGAAAACCAGCAATTTGCATTTACTAAATGTGTGCATATGGACGTTGTGTTAGACGTGTCCTGTAGTGCTTTCGGTAAATTGAAGCAGATCCCTGTTGCAAAATCATGTTGAACAAATTAAGTGTCCGGTGCATGTCTGGATATGTTCCTTTATGGGATAAGTAATTTTACATATAGGAAGCGTATTATCAGTACAAGACTAAAGAGGAACTTAGAAGCCCGAGTCTGATCCACAAAAACGGTGTCCGAAACGTCATATCCTTAATATCAGACTCTGAACAATAAATGTCATTAAAGTATCTATTTTTCTTCTCCCTGCAAAGGAGCCAAATGATACATCTCATGATAATGTTTTAACTAGGTCTACTAACTTTATCCTTGAGCTTTCTCCAGGCCCAAACAACATCCTCAATACTAACGCCCGGTGCAAATTTTGAGACAGGATAAGAGTAGTCCATATCCGGCGGGCAATAGCACAATGAAGTAATAAGTTATCAACACATTCTCCATCCTTTTTACACATGCACCAGTTTACCACATGTATACCTTGCCGTCTAGAATTGTAGTCTATACTTTGCCTAGCATATCTTCGGAAAAAATACCGTAGCGAGATGGAAGATTACTTCTCCAGATGAACTTCTGCATAATGACGCCTTCCAGAGTATATCTTTTGTGATATTTCTTGTCACCTTCCAGAGTTAGGTTTGACATATATGTGACCCACTACTTTTTGTAATATTTGCTATTATCCGTCCTGCAAAAGTCTGATTGTTTCTTTACACCATAATTGAAAGGCGCGGTAGTTTTTTAGTAAGAACAACAGAAGAGATCTATGTAACTGCTGCGGTCTGCAGCCAGAGATAACATAGTTTATAAACTCCTGTCACCAAATAGATAAGGAAGAATCATCTTGATTCGATGCAATGTACCTCAGTATATTCTTTCCCATTTTAGTCATCGTCCTTTATGTTTTCTTTTTGGAGCCTTTTGAAAAATTCCCTAGGGCATAGGCTGCTTTATTGCCTGATGCAGCTTGCATTACATTTTGACTGCTCAGTAGTATAGTTTTCTCTAGTATACCACTTTAGTACAGGTGGGCTTCCTTAAATTTCTGTTGTGCACAATTTCTGACAATAGCCTAGCCTAGATTTTTCTCTTTATATTACTAAATTTGTTTACTGACATAAGTTGCCTATTTTATTGTTCAGTGTTGGAGCAGGATGCTCCCAACTTCTTTCAGACATGCAGGCCTTCAAGGTGGAGTTTTATGATGATATATTTGGAATTCATAGCAGAGGCATTTCCATGTTAAAGTATCCAGAAAGTTTTAGGACATAAATTAATACCTAGTTTTCCCATCACTTATCAGGCAGCAAATCCTGGTTGCATTCTGGAAGATTTCATTAGATGGCATTCACCTCCTGATTGGACGGAAATTGACACTAGCAGTGATGGGAACGACACCTCTGATGGTGGGGATGCATCTTTGGCCAAAGGTCAACTTAGCAGCCGAATGCAGAAAGAAGGTAATGCTCTGAAGTAGCTGTTGCAAAAATTAGCTGCTGACCATCTTTTTAGTACTATATAATGAGAGAATATGATCCAATTTCTTTGGCTTCTCATAGTACTAAATGTTTTATATTGAATATGTACTTTGAATAAGGGAAGCTAGACTGTTCCAACTATGTCGTGATTGACAATCTTCTTTTCCTCTCATTTGTGACTGGTATAAGATAGATAGATCACTGTCTCTATTCATGAAGCATTTCTTCGTATGAAATGGTATTTTAGTGGAGTAGGTGGTACCTGTGCTAGCTAAACATGTTGTGGTCTAGAATCTCTAGATTTTAGAGGTGGTGGTTTGGTCTTATATGAACAGGACTGGGAAAGACTTAATAAGTTCACTCATTTATGAATCCAGTACTTGGAGATGGCCGTATCTGTTCGACTTTGATAGCTTTGTTAGAAATGTAAAAAGACAGCTAAAGGAGGGCAGGCGGAATAAAAAGAAATAACATGCCTTATATGTGGACCATGATGAGAATTAGATGAAGCTTGATAAACCCCAGTCCTTCAGATGAGGTCCATATACTTGTGTAAAAATTCCGAGGAATCACATATATGAAAAGAGATTTTGAACTTTTCCTTTCTGATTCCCCTGCTTGAGTTCATTTTAATGGTACTTCGACAATCATTATATATTAAATTTCATTATATATATATGTTAAATTTCATTTTTTCAAATCTTTAATAAGTTCATATATATGTTACGTTGACAATCATTATTAGTTTTTGCACTTGAAAACTTAATTTAGTAAATTGTTATATGGCCCCACGTGGATTCTTATGTGGTTCCAAGTTGTTCTTCTATGGAACGATTTCGGATCTGAACAAGAACAAAACAGACCCGGAGCCATTTCGGAACCACAAATGTTGAACCATTTTAGAAATGATCCATTTTAAATCTGAACCTAACGGAATCAATCTAAAACCGAAGAGAACCTTGTTTTTGCCACCCCTACTTAGACCATCAGTTTTAACCCTCAGTTCTGAGTTTTAAATTTGAATCTCAATTCCATATTTTGAAGGTTGATTTTTAAAAATATAGCCGCTGTGCAAAAGTTTCTTTTATTTAATTTGTAAAGTTTTAGTCATTATTTATACTCTTCCGTTCTTTTTAAAGCTTCCTACTTTGCCATTTCAGGCATTCCGTTAAAAGCTTCTTACTTTCCATTTTTATCCACTAACATACCCCATTTGTCATAATAAAACTCCACACATTTACAACTTTACCACACTTTTTACCACTTATTTTTCCACTTTCTCCTACTCTATCACTTTTAATCATTGTCTACACATTTCCCCACACTTTTCTTAATGTGTGTGCATTCTCTAAAGTAAGAAGTTTTAAAAAGAACGGATTAGTATGTAATTAACTAGGGTCATCCCTTTGAACTT
>JAYMSG010000421.1:0-10060 GCA_036897925.1 Aragoa abietina | reverse complement strand
GCATTTAAGAACTTGACCAACAATCGATCTAGATCTTATGGTCCATGCCTTCACCTCGTTTCCAAATATTGCACCGCTACTGCTCTTGCCATGGCTGGAGCTGCAACATGCTTGTGTTAATTTAAAAAAAAAAAATCTGGTCGACCCGCGAGATTTTGCATTAAAATGGGTTGATGGATTTTCTTTGGGTCTTTTTGGTTTATTCTAAATGGTTGAACTTCTACAAGTATTGCTCTATAAGGAATTAAACATCATAAGTCAAGGACTCTCTTAACTACATGAATCCTAAATACCACTTGCATGAGATTGGAATTAGTGAAGATGGAATGAAACTGAAGAACAAAAGCCTAAAAGTCCTACTTCCCTTTTTCTCTACTTCTTTTTCTTGCTGTCGTTCTTCTCCCTTTCTTTTCTTCTTGGCGTTCGTTTCTTTCGGTTGGGAATTTGGAACTGATCGATTATAAAACCTCCAACTTGTAACGTTTTATTTTTTTCTTTTGTTACATAATTAATTGATACCTTAAATTAGGATCTGAAAGGTTTTAAAACTCTTATATAAGTGGAGAATTACGCTATGTTTGGTTCGCGAATTAGCTCTTCTTTAAATGCTAGTTCGCACTAAGTTGTGCAGGAAAATTCTGGGGTGTTACA
This sequence comes from Aragoa abietina, assembly GCA_036897925.1. Taxonomy (NCBI): domain Eukaryota; kingdom Viridiplantae; phylum Streptophyta; class Magnoliopsida; order Lamiales; family Plantaginaceae; genus Aragoa; species Aragoa abietina. The sequence continues at coordinate 9,409 of JAYMSG010000421.1, read as the reverse complement.
GTTTTATTATTTTTTGAAAAGCACCGAAATGAATTCTTAAACAATTTTGAATTGTCATTGCATAAAAACAGTGCATCTGGGCGGAATTCTTCATGAAATTAGTTATTGGGCTATGCTTGTTGGATTTTAGAAGGCTGGTCCAAAAACATAAAAACCGAAAACAAAATCGAGAGACAAATATAATAATAAAAAAAAGTAAAAGGCTGCTCCTCAAAATTTGTAATTCAAACTTTTTTCAGTCCCTCACTGTCCCGCTCTCATTTCTTCTCAGTCTGCCTGAGAGTAGATCTGGATTTGAAACTAGTGCAAATTACAAACTCACACACACACGCAGTGAAAGATGTCGGCTCGACAGGAAAGAGAGAAAGGGGTAAACGTCCAGGTTCTCCTCCGTTGCAGGTGCTCACTCACTCAATTAGGTTTTCTGAAGAAAATAAAATTGCTTTGGTTAGTTTGGTTTTGTGGGTTTGATTGATGATTTTATTGGTAATTACTACTTTGTTTGTTGTTAGGCCGTTTAGCGAAGACGAGCTGCGGAACAATGCGCCACGAGTGGTGACCTGCCATGAGTACACGAGAGAGGTTTCCGTCTCGCAGAATATTGCTGGCAAGCATATTGATAGGGTCTTCACTTTTGACAAGGTCCAAACCTCTTTCCTTCTCTTATCTTTTAGTAGTATTTGATAGTTATATTGTTGTACTTTGTATCTAGATAGATATCTGTCTTCATTTTTGAATGGTTGGCCTTTTGTGATTGTGCGACGAGTTTATTTACATTATTAGATCATTGATTGGCTTTGATTGGCTAGTCTGGGTTTATTGTTTTAGGGTTCACGTTGTCATTGTTAAGAAAAAATGTAGAACTAAAGATAATAAATTGCAATGATGACTATCTTTGGTTACTCCACCAGTTTTAATAATAACAATAGCCTTAAGGATTTTTTGATTATGTACCAGTGGAATCCATCACTTTGAGATTCATCTACTGAAAGGGGTTGAGGTTTTTCTCTTATTCTTTTAATTATTGCTATTAATATTTTTTAATTTCTCTCTATTTGATAATCTATAGCATCGTTTCTTCTGAATTCTTAGCTATTCACTCATAATGTGTCTAAGATTCTAGCTGTTTCCAGCCACAAAATGTAAAGCTTCTCTGCAGTCTATCTTATTAACCCATATTTTGATCCTTCAACTCCCCCCGATTTTGTCTGAGCTGCTAATCATATATAACAAGACTTATTCCCTATCCAGGTGTTTGGACCAAATGCCCAACAAAAGGATCTTTATGACCAAGCAGTTATCCCGATCGTAAATGAGGTTTTGGAAGGTTTTAACTGTACAATTTTTGCCTATGGGCAGACAGGCACGGGAAAGACTTATACCATGGAGGGTGAATGTAAGAGGGCAAAGGTATTATTATTCTTGCACTTCTCGTCATCTTGATTTCATCGTGTGATCCACTACTCATTTTTTTCGTTTGTTGTAAAGACCAGCCCAAATGGAGAGTTGCCTCCAGGAGCAGGAGTGATACCCAGAGCTGTAAAACAAATTTTTGATACATTGGAGGGTCAAAATGCAGAATACAGTGTGAAAGTCACTTTCTTGGAGCTCTATAATGAAGAAATAACTGACTTACTAGCCCCTGAAGATTTATCTAGAGCTGCTATGGAGGACAAACAGAAAAAACAACTGCCACTTATGGAAGATGGGAAAGGTGGTGTTCTTGTCAGAGGGCTAGAGGAAGAAATTGTGACAAGTGCGAGTGAGATTTTCACTTTACTGGAAAGGGGATCTGCTAAGCGTCGGACTGCTGAGACCTTGCTAAACAAACAATCAAGGTTTCCTGGTTATATTTCAAGTGAAATTTGTGGCATGCTGCTCTTTTTTTAGCTTCCTGTTCTTTTTTCTAATCACAAATCTTATTTTGATTTTTTTCTGTATCAGTCGATCACATTCTCTCTTTTCCATAACAATACATATAAAGGAAGCAACACCTGAAGGTGAAGAACTGATAAAATGTGGCAAATTGAACCTGGTTGACTTGGCTGGTTCGGAGAACATTTCTCGTTCTGGTGCCAGGGAGGTATATTCCTGGTTTACCATGAAGCCGTTAAAATTGATGCTTAGTACTGAACTTCTCTTAAGATATTGTAGCTGTGCTGTATTAATGACATTGCATTTCGAAAATTCTAGGGGAGGGCTAGAGAAGCAGGAGAAATCAATAAAAGTTTGCTTACACTAGGCCGAGTGATAAATGCTCTCGTGGAGCATCTTGGGCATATTCCATATAGGTTGAATTTTCACAATGTTTAACTTATCTTGCTTAAGTTCAGCTCTTATTTATTTTCTCTACATTACAACAACAACAACAACAACAACAACAACGTACCCAAGTTCCCGTCCATTATTTTCTCTACATTGCTCTGCCAAAAATAAATTGTTTAGTTTCAAACAGGGATAGCAAGCTCACACGTTTACTGCGAGATTCCCTTGGAGGGAGAACGAAGACCTGTATTATAGCTACAGTATCAACAGCTGTTCATTGTCTTGACGAGACTCTTAGCACACTGGATTATGCTCACAGGGCTAAGAATATAAAGAATAAGCCTGAGGTTCAGTGAAGCTTTATGTATTCGATTTTTAAAATAGATAACAGACTTGTGCATCTCATTGATCAGCCTGTTTCTGTGGGAAAGAAGCCAGCCGTTCAGATGGTACCCTCTATGGGTATTATACTTAAAGAAGTGTAGTCTAAACTATTTCTCCTTATTTATAGGTCAATCAGAAGATGATGAAATCAACTTTGATTAAAGATCTCTACGGTGAAATAGAACGGCTTAAATCAGGTAAGTCCTGTGTTCACTCTAAGATTTTTTGTTTAGGGTGAATTGATACTTTGAATGCTTCTTTTTTCCCTCTCAATTTACATATACTCCATCTCTCTAGAGGTTTATGCCGCACGTGAGAAGAATGGTGTCTATATCCCTAAGGAGAGATACTATCAGGAGGAGAGTGAGAGGAAGGTGCTACATCTTAAATCCTGCAGCTTGAAGTCATCTTAATCCTTTTGAAGTTCTCCAAAAATGTCTTTTTGGCTAGATTGAAGTGTTATTAAATCATTTAAAAACTGTGCTATTCTTGTTCATACTTTGAAAGTGCTATACAATTTGTTTCAGCGAACTTTAGTTACTCTTATCATCCCAAATTTTCCCCGTTGATTCAGGCAATGGCTGATCAGATTGAACAACTGGGAGTAACAATTGAAAATCACCAGAAGGTCAGTTCACTTGGGACTATATGCAAAATACGAAATAATAGTTAGCTATGACTATCTCAAAAATCTAAATTCTGTTGATAATAAACGTGCAGCAAAAAGAGGAATTACAAGCTAAATACGATGTACAGGTTCAAGAATGTTCCGATTTGAGCAACAAACTTGATGCAACCCAAGTAAGTCATCTTCATGGTACAAAGTCATGTTTTCAGTTTATTCGTGAGTCTCATGTCGAACTGTGTTCAGAAAGACTTAGATCAAACAAGCAAGTTACTTGCAAACTCTGAGGATGAACTAAGGGGATGCCAGTATTCTCTGAAGGAACGAGACTTTATCATATCTGAACAGAAAAAAGCAGGTATACTACCCCCTTTGCTAGCACTCGTAATTATCTTCATCTAGTATTCTGATTCTTTTTATGATATAAATGATCAGAAAATGCACTGGCCCATCAAGCATGCGTTCTACGTGCTGATTTGGAAAAATCCCAGAAGGATAATGTCTCCCTATTTCATAAAATTGGTCAGTTGTTGTGCTGCTTTTCATTCTAAGAAGTCGTTGACTTCTGACAGACAACTTAATGCTTTGAATTCTTATTACTTTGCAGCTCGAGAGGACAATCTAAATGCTAAGAACAGGTCAACTGTGAACAATTTTCAAGCTGATCTTTCCCATCAGCTTGATACCCTTTGTAATGTCCTGTCTGCTTCCATGTCTAAACAAAGTGAACACATTCATCGTGTTGAGCATCTCTGTAACTCTTTTCTGGAAGTACATAACAAGGTGCATCTTAATAAGCACTTCACCTTTTCCCTTCTGATTCTCATTTTTCATATTATTAAATTGTCTATTTTGCAACTTTGGCATGTTATGGAATATAGTTTTAGATTATAACCTGCATGTAGCTTTTAGCTACCCCAGAGTCTTTCTTCAGTAGACTGTTATTCAGTATAGTTTTTATTGCAGGCTGCCATAGAGCTAAAGAAGAAAGTAAGTGCTTCAAGGGCTTTGTATATTTCTCATTTCGAGGCTGTACAGAATGTTGTGCGACTACATGAAGCAGGTAGTAATGCTGCTTTGGAAGAACTATCATCTCTGGCTTCTTCTAATTCACATGCTACTGAAGAAGTAAGTAACTTTGCATCAGCCACATTTACTTTGCTAGTTCTCCCCCTTTGGCTGCATATTCTCACCCTCTCCTTTAAAACTGTAATGTAGTTTTTAGACACAGAAGCTGTTGAAGCAAATTTGATTTTTGATGATCTTCAACAAACTCTATCAAGTCATCATGGGGAAATGGCGCATTTAGCAAGAGAGCTTCGACAGGTTCGCATGTCGCCGTAGAGATTTCTTTTCTGACTATCGTATATGTGTTCATTACGAAGAAAATTCTTCTATATTCTTCCCTGATAGCTGGTGTTTGATTTTTGCAGAGATTTAATGCTAGCAGGGAGAACTTGATCAACACCTCAGAATCCATTCACGACTTTCTTGACAAGCTCTTGAAGGAATCAAAGTGTCTTGAAAATCATGCAACCCAAGTTGATGCAGTGCAAACAAAATGCATTACCGACTTTAGAAAGGCTTATGAGGTTTGTTATATTTCGAGTTAGTTGTCAGTACCAAATCGTGACTATTTCAGCTCACACTTCAGCTTGATGACTCAGGAGCAGTCCAAGTCAGATGCAGAAAAACTTATTGCTGATATGGCGACTCTGGTTTCTAATTGTATGCGCCGTCAGAAAGAGATGGTTAGTTTATTTATTTATTTATTTATTTTTTGTCTTCCTGCTTCATCTTTCTTATTTTCTAACTATACTTTTATTTCTTTTTTCATGTCTAATCTTGATTATCCACAGGTGGATGCAAGGCTTGGTGATTTTAAGGATAGTGTAACTGGAAATAAACTGTTTTTGGATGGCCACGTTGCTACAATGGAGGGAATCACAACAGATTTGAAAAGGAAATGGGAGGAATGTTTTACACAGTCAGAGAACAGCTTTAAGGATAATGCTGACTTTTCTGCAGCAAAGCATTGTCGTATGGAGTTACTGTTGCAAACATGGTAAAAATATTCTGACTGTATAATTCTTCTTGTGACTTCATGAATCGGTATTTTTTCAGTGGAGCGCAACCCTACTTGTTTCTATAATCTTTGTATTGGTCATTGGTATTTAAGCACTGTTAGGTTTGAGTTTGGCTCTTTTTTTGCTTCGATGCTAATAAGTCATTCATTATTACAGTGTAAATACTGCTGATACAGCTTCAAAGCGGTGGGAGAAAACACAAAACTCGCTGAATGCCATGGGAAGGGAACATACCTCAGCAATTGCTTCACATGTTAGGTTCGTGAATTTACTATGGCAGCCTTCTCTAAATGTTGTTATCGTTTATCTTGAACTCAATGTTGACAGTTAACATAAAATGTTGTACAACTGGTCTCTGAAGTTATTTGATTTCAGTGAGAACGTAGTGCAACAAGATATTTACTTCTCCATTTTCTTTCCTGATTCATATGCTTCAGGAACATGACTTCTAGTAATTGGCAACATGATGTTGGTGTTGAATCTGCACGAGTTACGGCCGAGGATGATATCAAACAGCACAGTGATGATATAATTCAGTCGTTTGATGGTAAATTTTACACGTCTCCTGTTTGAATCTTAGATAACCTTGTTTCAAGTTAGACAGCAGCATTTCATATTAGAAGATTCTGTCTATGTTCTTGCCTATTTGATAATGAACAGTTTAAGCTAAATTGCTGTTCAACATTAATACTGGTGGCAATTTTGCTTGAATTATCTGTCTTGTCTTTTTAGAGCCAATAGTAATGATCGTCATTCACTTATAGTGAGGAGAGAACATCCTCAGCCAACCCCTTCTGTTTCTGTGTGTACATGTCCATGCATCAACATGAACTCATGCCTGCATTTGTGATTTCCCTGAATGTGTCAGTCCTCATTATCTTCGTTGTCCTATGTTGTTAATCCGCCTGGTGATTCTCATCTCTCCTCAATTGAGTAATATATTAGTGTGCTGCTTTGAACTAATCTAAATTTCAGTTTACTCTTTTATTAGGAACACAATCATAATAATTCTTTGTAAGACAACGCAAGTGGTGAAATAGAATAACAAACACTGTAAAGGAACAGAATGTTAATGGTGAAGATGCAATCTTCGCCCTAATGACAGAGGTTGACCCCTCCCTAGATTCTGCACATTATATGCCGCTCTTGCTGCCCTTATTTTGAAATGTGTATTAAAATGTCAATAATACCAAGACTGATCAATATTATCTGACTATTACATCCGAGTATCTATAAAATCGCAATGAGTAAAGTATTTTGTTGAGGTCGTTTTGTTTTTGTGAATAAAACATGTGAAATTTGTACGGTCTTGAGAAATTAGAACAGATGCATTTGACAAAACGGCCTGCTCAATTGTGCACTTAATAGTCTTGAGGAATTCTTATTAGATTTTTCAGCACATAAATAAGATCCTTACTTCAACAGAGATTCAAAATATCATTACTTTATGATGTACAATGAATTGATCCTAATGTTATCTCTTTTAGTGCTGTAGTTAATCATAACGTACGCATTGTTGATTGCTTTTTCTTTGAATAGTTAATCACCACGTCGTATGGGATCTTTCACAAAGGTCTGGATGGATACTTGACATAGCATTATTTCTTAATTTAATTTTAGGTTTGTCAGAGCCAGAAAGAGCATCTGTTTCTGAAATTCTGACATCTTCTAGAGCTCACATGGAAACCCTCAATAATCTTGAGAAAGATCACTCTCAGCAGTCGGCTTCTATTGAACAGAATGCTGTTGAAACTCTGAAACAAAAATATATGGTATGTTCAATACTTTATTTCTTTTAATAGTATTGTAAACAAATTTTGACATGCTATTGCGTTGAATTTTTTTTCTGAAAGCCGAACATTCTGGGGGCATGTGATAATTGCTGGTTGGGCAATGACAAGTGTTATTCATGGATCCACCATTTTTTAATCCATTTACCACTTGTAGTGGTGGTGGTGATTGTGGTAATATGAATTGCAATGGCTGTGGTGGGAGTAGTTGTAGTTTTACTACTAATAGGAATTGCAATTTAGCATGTCCTCACATACACAATTGCAGCATGTTTATGTCCTTAGAATAATATCTTGATATGTGGCTTTGTAGCAGAAATTGATGCTAGTTTGCATGCATCCTTGTTAGAATCAATAGCTAGGTACAATGAATTATTGCCTTGAAATTGAGTGTGTTGAATAAACTCCAAGTTTGGGTTTTACAAACTCTAAAGAATGTGTTGCTGCTGCATGTTATATTACAGGATTATGAGCCAACAGGCACTACGCCTATTAGGTGTGAGCCAGATATTCCCAGCAAGGGCACTATCGAGTCACTTAGAGCAATGCCAGTGGAGGCCCTTCAAGAAGAATTCCGAGACAATCATTCATGCTGCGAATCAGTTCAAGTAAAGGAACTAAAGCCATCATCGCTTATCCCTCGTCCCCCACTTTCGCAGATCAACTAGTGGTCGGTCGGCTGCTGTGTGTTATGCTGATCCTAGATTTATTTTTAATTATGTGATTCTTCATGGTCTCAGAAAAAAATACAAGCAATGCCACCCCGTTGGTAGGTCTAAGAAGAAAAAAGTAGGTGCGACATATGATAGGCTCATGAAATGGAGGAATATATAAATCCCTTCTCGAGATTTTTTGCTTGATCTCATCCTCTGTTTGTTGTAAGCTTTTCCTCAAATTCATTAAGTGGCGGGTTATATGTATGCCTTGTAATGTAAGAAATGCCAAGTACCTTGTTTAAATTACGGTGCTCGCTCGAAGTTTTAACTCGATACATTCTCAAGTCTGGATTCCCACTTTAATCAAACACCAATTTCTCAGCTTCTTTCTTGGATTGATCGATCATCTTCTCCACTTTTGTTCCCGGTTACAAGATGTTCAATCCAATATACAAAAATCCAAGAATCCTTGTTTTATCCTCCCTCTCTTTTAAAATTTGGCTTTAATTCAATTATTCTTATCATTGTGTCATTTCTTGTTTCTTCTACTAATACAGTAAAAAATCTCTATGTAGTCATATCTTTATTTACTTAGGATTGTAAAAAAATATTTCTAAATGAAGGTTATTCCTAAAGGGAGGTTAATGTAAAAAAAAAATTTGAACTTTTAAGGATATGTAAACTGCAACGAAGAACGATTGAAAATTGCTTAAACATTGCAAAATTCGAACCTCTTATGTTGGCGATTTACAAGTCACAAATGAAATGGATGAAGTGGATAAAAAATACTCAAGAAATTGAGTAGCTAGATAAATTTTTTTTACCATAACAACGAGATGGATATTGATTTTTGCTTCATCATGAAGGATGAGAAACAAATTTTGTATGCTTTAACTGAAGAAGAAATGATCGAAGGAATTAGGCAAAAAGTTGAGGAAAACAATTTAGAGGATGATAGCACGAAAGTAATATATATATTATTTTTTATATTTATTGTAATTTATGTCTAAATGGAGATATATTTTCTTACGGATTAATGTAATTTTTTTTAATTATAACTAGTTTCAATTTAGGATCATAATTTTTTATGAATAAGTAGAGATTATTTAGAATTTCTTTATAGAGGTTATTTTCACGGATATTGTCTTGCAACTAGTTACAAAAATAATTAAACATTTTGAGCAATCTTATCCTTTCTGCTATTAAGAATAATGGGTTAAGGGTTTATGCCAGCTACCCGTCCACATATTCCCATATAAAAAAACCCAACTGATGTCTTCTTAAGCCACCTGCCTTGTGTTAACTGTTAATACAAAAGCTTCATCACAAAATGAAGGTTCCACAGCAAATCGTTTATACATAAGAATCTGAGTGTTACATCGCTACTCTTGATTCAGCATGTAATAATCAGCTCATCTTAATCATGTGTAAGATCAGTCAGCAAATATGCTCTACATCTCTCCACATTGAGCAATAACACATGCCAACTTAGGCTTGTTACTGGGTCCAGTGGCAACATTCTCAATCTTCCTTAAAATCAAAAGGCCATCTCCGAGCACACGCTGCATCAAAGTCAGGTTCTTCAGCAAACACAATTCTATG
>JAYMSG010000420.1:0-10068 GCA_036897925.1 Aragoa abietina | reverse complement strand
ATTCATTTTTAATATTTATTAATATATTTAAATAATTAATCATAATATAAGAGTTATAGTTCTGAATTCTAACTATTAAACAACACAAAATAAGAGCTAAGAAGCACGGGGACGTCCGGCCCTCTGCGTATCGTATCGGGGACTTCCCCGATACGCTATACTCGGGGGGACGTCACTGGTACGTCCCCTGCCTCTTTTTTTTTTAAAAAAAATTTAATTTAAAATTAATAATACCTGAAACCACAACAAGATCCGCTCCGCCTCCACCGCGTTTAAGGTAGTAGTGGACCTCACGCCGCAATACCTTCTCGAAACCCACGAACGACGCCGTCGTCGAACAATTGTTGTGTGAAATGAGGAGAGAGACGAGTTTGATTTTGATTTTGGTCTAGGATTTTGAGAGAAAATTGAAGAAAGGGAGGCGGCAGAAAGGGAGGCACAGATTGGTAGAAAGGGAGAGAAAAAAGGGAGGCGGAAGAAAGAAAGAAAGGGGAGCGGCAAGGGAAAGGGAAGCGGAAATGGAGAAGAAAGAAAGAAAGAAAGGGAAATGGAGAAGAAAGAAAGAAGAAGGAAAGGAAAGAAGAAAGAAAAGGGATAAGGGAAAGGGAAGTCAGCGGCTTAGGGTTAGGTGTGGTGTTTTGACTATAATGTCTCCACTTTACTTGAAAATTACACTTCAGTTCTATTTTACTCCTATTAAATATATTAAAAAATATTAAATAATAAAACGTCATCTGACGTCCCCGTATCCTAGTTTTTTGGATTTTGACGTATCAACATCCCCGTTATCGTCTCAATGCTTCTTAGAATAAGAGAGATATTAAAAAAAACAGTGAGATGTTTGTAATTACAGTTTCAGGCCACTAAATTGAAAATTAGAAGGATAATATGAGAGCCGTAAGACCATCGCTCCCAGCTCAAAAAGTAAGGCCCAAACAAAGTAATATGTCACCCAGTCATCGAGCATATCAGCAGAAAATAAAAGGAAAAATTGCAACTAAAAACCTGAAATCCAATGTAGTTACGAACTTTTTGTCTAATGAAAGTTCAAGTTCCACCTCATTATTTCATCTCTCTCCCTCCCTCCCTCCCTCCCTCCCTTACATAAACTGACTTTCCTACACCTCTATTTCTTTCTCCTTCTCGTCCGTTTTCTTCACCATATGCTATCGGTTCCGTGTCAGAACAGAGACGGCTTCACTGTTCCATCACCATCAATTCTAGGTATCTCACATAAATGCAAGAATTTGTTATTTTCAAAATTCAAATTAAAACTCTCACATTCTCATTAATATAAAAGAGGTGATCTTTTAGGGTTCTTGATTTTCTTGGGTTCTTGATTTTTTTTATCCCTTCACCACTCTGATGTTCCAATTTCAATACTTTCTTGATACAACACTACACACTCATTAGCCGTATCGTCCTTCAAGCTAGTGTTACTGGTGAATCATAAAGGCCAGATAAAGGTGATCAAGGCTTTTGACAGTTTCTCTTATGTTCAATTTATAACGATGCAAAGTACATATAAAGTTTAAAATCATTGATTATACTCCTTATATCAATAAGATGCACCTTCTTTTTTCGAGTGTCAATTCATAAGAATTTCAAAGTTTAAGCGTGTTGCTCTGGAGAAATTTAAGCATGAGTGACCCATGGGAAGTTTCTTGGATGTGCACAAGTGAGGACAAAATGAGTTGAAAAGGACATGTGTCGGTCTATGGGGCCAGTATATCACCCCGTAAAGCAGTCATTGATAACAGAGCCGGCCCACAAGGTTCGGGCCTCGGCCCAAAGGGGCCAGAGCGTGACAAATGGTATCAGAGCCGAACCAACCGAATTATAGGTGCAAGTCATGCACGGATGGTTGGTCCTGACAAAGTTATGGTGCGACGGGTACGTCGCGCATTTAAGAATGGGTGATTGTAACGACTTAAAGTCCAGATAAAGGTTAAAATGATGGAATATACTACTTATACAAACAAGTTGCACCTTCTTTTTTCAGGTGCCCATTTTTAAGAACCCCAAAGTTAAACATATTTGCTCTTGAGCAATTTAAGGTTGATCAATTTAAGAATGGGTGACACCCTGGTAAGTTTCTTGGATGCGCATAAGTGAAGATAAAGTGTCCTGAAAATGATATGTGTTGGTCTATAGGCCAATATTTCACTCCGAATAATAGTCATTGATAATCGAGCCAGCCCACAATGTCGGGTCTTGGCCCACAAGAGCCGAGGCGTTACAGGTAGTACTATTATTAGGTAAGTGTGTTACATCCTTAGGTTGTTTTATGATTAGTTCCAAGGCTTGGCTCAGTAGTCTCGATACTAGTAATATTATGATAAGAATAAATTATAGTGTTGATTTGTGTGAAAGTGCTATTTATACTAGTGTAAAATATGGTTTACAAGTGTAATGGACTTGGGCCTTTGGTGATCTTGATCTTGGACTTTTTTTATAAAACTGGTATGGCAAACCCTGCATACAGGCGGAAATTTGGGTATGCTGTTGTTGTTGTGTTGTATGGCAAACCCAAATTCCTCTATAATATAAAGTCCTACCAAGTCAAAGATCTTATAACAACTATATTTGAACTTGAATGTCTGAGGGATGAGGTTCCCATGACGAGGCTAGAGAACTGGGACGTTTCGATAAATTCCTATGATGAGGTTCCCATCGAATAATACTAAATTAATAAAGTCTAAAAAATAACCCATAAGCGGGTAAATACGCCCATCATGGACGTCTTCGATAAATTCAGGTCTACCACACTCGCAAGCTCGTTCGCCTCTTCAAAGATTTCCCCCACCAACAGGCCGGCTACAAACACAAGTGTACTGACTCAATAAAAACCTTGCTAAGAAAAGTTCAGTGTGGGAAAAACTTAGCTAAGCAATAAAATGGGTGCAGGGCTTGGTTTGGAATAGATGCCGAAGCAAACACGTCGGGACTTCAAAATTCTTGAAACTCCACTCCTTCTGAGATAGACATGCCAAAACTTAAAAATTCTTGAAACTCCACTCCTTCAAAGGCAAACATGCCGAGATTTGAAAATTCTTGATTCTCCTCTCTTGATCCCTACGAGGCTTACGAACACCAAGGGTTTAGTAAAATTTCTTCTAAGATTCTAAATAGTTTCCAAATGCATCTATTTGAAACCCTATACAAACAAGGGGCTGCCTTGCTGCTCCCCCCTCTCTAAAGGGGCTTATGTACTCCACTCGTTACCACTAAATGACGAAGCCATGAGCGGAAGGAGGGACTTGAACCCTCAACCTCAGCCTTGGCAAGGACCCTTTTCTGCTATTTTTCGAGGGGTGGATCTGAAAGGAACAAACTGCTTAAGGACCCAAATACAAATAAGCGGCTGACTTGCTTTTGACCATTACATATAATCGGTCACTTTAATAATTCACTTTTTACTACTTATAGTAATATCGCGTCTCGAAGCAATCAATTTGCCTCTGAGCAAATTTTCTTTCCAATGCGAGTTCGTATACAATGTTCGTGCTCCAATCTTTGAACCGTCCTCTTTGTAAGTTTTCTTTATCCTCTTCCCTTTTCTTCGTCAGAATCTTTGCTGATTTTTCTTCTATTCTCAATAATGGATGGTGATTTTGAGCAAGAGAATTATGAATACGCTTTTGGGGATAACAATATCCAACTACTTAGCTCCGAGGTTGCCCCAAGGCTACCCCGAACACATGGAAAGAGCAGTCTCTAGAAATATTCTATCAATGCCTGTGAAATATTCAGGGGTTAGAAGACCAACAAGAAGGTGTCAAGAACAAACTTCTAGACCTAGTCAACTAGCTTTTGGTGCAACCAGGGGTTACATTGGTACTAGTATCTTCTTGCTATAGAAACTTGAAGAATAAAGAATGAATTCCATGATTTTGCCCATCTATCTGTTCTTACTATTTCTCTGTACTGGTAATTTTTGTGAAAGGAAAACATGCCCACCTTACCATCCCATATTAATGTCAGTTTGAAGCACCGTAGATGTGGCTTATTCTTCAGTGTAAAACACACCTGATTCCTCTCTAACTCTAGCTCTGGAGTTTCATATTAGTTCAATGTTTATGGAAGAAAATGAAAAACCTCCATTACATTGAAAGCTTTATTACAGCAGAAAAATTAGTATTATACTTAATCTTTTCAAATCACTCTCAAAGCTCAAAGACAATGCAAAATTAGTACACTAGGGTGTCATGCATGCAGTTACCCTATCATAGTCTGGACCTGATGCTGCTCCAGGTTCCGAAGTACTATACGTGCAAAGAGTTTCGCTTCAACTGGGATGGTAAACTACACAAGTTTACAGAGATAAATGTCCATAAATACGGGTAATTCCAATTATCGTAATAACTGAAAGTTCCGCAGAAACAAAGTTTTCGATGTCTGGGATAAAGAGAAAATAACCATCTACCTGAAGAAAAGCAAACGCAGCACACGACTTCAGTGTCGGACAAGGATTTCGTAGCATAGCCACAAATCTTCCAATCTCAGCTTGGCTGGGAAAGCAGGATATATCAAAAGAAAACTCGGGGCATATTAGTTTTGGAATATGGACTAACTAATAGCTCACCATTGAGACCATATGAGAGTGGAAAAAACATATCTATAACCATCTTTTATGGAAAAAACATAGTACTATAACTCCTTGCAGGGGCGCGGAATCAGGGGGCAGGTAGGGGCGGTCCCACCCCCTAATTCCGGAAATGTAAGGAAAATAAATAAATTTATAGGTATCACCTCCCCCTCCCACCCAAAAAAAAAAAAACTCAATAAAAATCGAAATCCTGGGTGTGCCCCTGAGTCCTTGGATCCGAGGCACAAGAAAGCACAAGATGGAAGTTCTTTAAGAAACTCAAACCTACAGATCCCTATAACTAGTTCTTACCAAGACACCACTACCAAACAACATTCTTCATTATTATCATGTTATATAGTACATAAGGAGTAATTGTGTAAATCAACACACACACAGGGAGGGAGGGAGAACCTGCATCTCAGGTGACCTGCTTCGTGTATACGAGCAGATTCTGCTACAAGTGTCAATGCTGCAGGAGCTGCTGATGTAGCAGCAGCAGCACATGCTGGAGGATGGAGAAAGATTTTACAAAAGCTTCAATGTTCTTCAGAGCCATCCTTCTAGTGCCTTGTAAGCTCACAATTTTGGAAGTGTCAGTTGATGTCCCAACCAAGGCAATTTCATCCATTCTGCACAACATAATTTGCCAAAGTCTCAGAAGATAAGGAGACTAGCTTGAAGCAGCAGTAGGAGAATATTATTATCAAATAAACTGTATTCTTGAGAAATAAGGTGAATGTAATTTACCCGATCTAAAACAGAACAACTACACATACTGGAATTTAACTTATTGTCATTATAGCTTTTGGTTGGATAGGATTTTTAGAATTTATTTATCTTTTGATTTTTTAGTCTCAAGGCAAACTCATACGCCCAACACAAACATTCCATTTCTTGCTTCCAAGAGAATTTGAACTGCGGACCTTACACACCAATGCCCAGATAGGATTGTCATAGCTAAAACAGCCTACATATATTATAACTTATATCAGGCACCAAATATAAATCTACGTGTTTCGGTTTAGTGCAATAGGAAAAGATACTTGATATCAAAATCTCTAAATAGTTGGGGTAAATTACACAGATACTTGAACAGAGGCACCCCCTCATGACTGAGAATTTACATGGACAGCCCCTCTTGTCAATGAATGTTATAACGCAAACAGTTTGCATGATTGATATTGTGAAAAAAGTAGTGGAAAATCTTAAACAACGGGATGGCCTTTCATATGATTGTTAGTTACTTTCTCAGGGTACCTAGCAACGGCTCATAGAGGGGACTAATTAAAATTTAATGTAAAGTTCAGCGCGCATATAGAAAATACTACATTTTGTTATTAGGGAAATTTACACAAACACCCCCTCACTTTACCTCTAATTACTAAGAAATCCACACTCCATTAGTTTCTTACAGTTTGAACCCCGCCGTTACACTTTTATCACACGGACAACCCCTTGCCGTTAAATATTGCATCCGGGTAGTTTGAGGGGGTTTAAAAGAAAGAAATTTAACAACCGGCATAAAATGACTTAAGTTAAAATGACCATTAGACCCTCACATTTAATGGTCAAGGGGGTTTAAAAGAAAGATTATTATTTAAATGTGAGGTATAATGATCATTTTACACTTTATCAGGGTACCTAGCAACGGATCATAGAGGGGCTAATTAACATTTGATGTAAAGTTCAGCAGGCATATAAAAAAGACTACATTGAAGGCTTCATTTTGTTATTACTATGAGTGAGTACTCATTAACCTCATTCACGAAAGACCGATCGTGATTATTCAAATTGATTTTATATAACATGATATATTACCAAAAGTTCAGCAGTGTTTTTTTTTTTAATCAAGTGAAACAAACAGGTCATAACTCTTACGCAAACATTTTGCCAAAGGAAGGGGAGAACAGGAAAACATATTTGAAGATTTTCAAGTACCTCCCATCAAACATGTAAGACATTGCCAATACAGACATGAAGCGGGCCATTTTTGATACCGATGAACAAAGATTAACCAGGACCGGAACCCCTCCTTCCTCGACAATGCGGAGAGCATTGCCAGGATTAAAAGTAAGATTCCAAAGTGCTCCTGCAGCTGTCTCGTGTACATCCTGAAAGTTGATGCATGTGTCAAGATCAATTCATATGCTATTCCAATGCTATATTTTATGACAACTAGAAGTGAAATGTCAGCTGAATGCTAATGCGTGTGGTTGCACATATGACAAACCATGAAAAAGTTCTAATGAAGTATAATGAAGTTTAAAAAGAAAACTGTTACCTCAGCATCTGAGCGCGCCAGGGTTATCAGTGAGGCAACACCTCCTTCTCGGCCTATAGCAATGCTATTATATAAGGAAAGATTTGTTATATTTATGAATTTTGAAGGGACGGACAAATAAAAGTGATATTCAACAAATGGTAACGAGTCTCTGACCAGTGATACATTGACGAGGGGTGTGATTTGTGATGACGGACGATTGTTGTTGGGGGTGTCCGATGGTGACACTCGTTGAGTTGTCGTTATTCTGATGCGATTGGTTATCATGTATGTTTGTGTATGTAGTGAAAATGTTGATTTGATGAGAAGTTCTATATCGGAAGTAGATACATATGCTGATGTTGTATGCAAGTTTTCTTCATCGTTGGTCTGTTGATAACCAGTTATAGAAAGTTGATACGTGGATGGCCAGTGGGATTGATGATCATGAAAAAATCGCACATATGAGTGACCGTTCGTAGGGCTCTTAGGTTCAACTATACCATGACGGAGCCAGATACATAACCTACTCGGATTGCAGTGTGCGAAATAACTTAAAACGTGCGAATTACATGTTCATAGCTCACATGTATGATGACTATTAGGAAGTGTGGATTACACATGGAATATGATGAGCAATGAACGCTATGACACAGTCGCATTACGTGACTAAACCAACATTTTCATCTGTTGGGCTTATATGTCAGATATTTCATTCATTCCATAAAATGTGATCCGTATTTTTTTATAATAATATTAAGAATGAATGGATATAAAATGAGGAGAATGAGTAAGAAATTAATAAAAAGGTTACAAGTGTTAAAATATGAAGAGAGTGATAAAATAAGAGAATAAAGTATGATAAGTTGTTGTTATTTTAAAATTAATCAAAAAAGAAAAATAAAGAATAAATATTTTTGGGACGAGTACATCTTAGTTTGTGAACTACTCATATGGCCATTAGTGGTGAACTTATATGGACCAAACTTATGAACTTCACATTCCTAACTCACGAGCCGAATAAACCCGTTGTAGCTCAAGAGACTTCATATTCCTAACTCACGAGCCGAATAAACCCGTTGTAGCTCAAGAGCTGGGTCTGTCCACTATAGAAAAAAAAAGCAAAAGAGCCGAATAAACCCGTTGTAGCTCAAGAGCTGGGTCTGTCCACTATAGAAAAAAAAAGCAAAAGCTAGCCCAAGAGTTGGAAGGAGTTTCGAGATTTTTCTTGGAACAATCAAACTAGCTGAACGGCATCTCTTCACTTTACATATATAAAGTAGCCAGCTCCTGAAACCAGATCGATGTGGGATATTGTTCACCATTCTATTCCAACGTCATATCAGTCATTCCTATACTTCCGAAAGCTTTTTTCACTCCATTTACCTGTATGGCAGCTGCATTACAAGTTTCTTTTATCCTGGGTTAGTTAGTACTCACTGCTTTCTCTTTTACAGCTACGGTGTTATTACGTTTTCATATCGAGTTTGCAGCAAATACTCGGAACCCATCTCAAGAAAAGCATGAATCTTTCACAATTTCGTCGATTCTATTCAATCCTCCTCAACACAACAAACAAAACCCACATCAAGAATTCAATAGATGGATCCCCTAGTTCCCGGCAATTACAAGAAAACCCCGATTAAGTTGCCCTTCAACACTCTGCCTCTAGCTAAAGCTAAAGACTTGGACTTTATAAACGTAGCTCATAGGAATGAACGTCAGGATTTTCATTCTACACATAATACACTGAAACCATAGAGTAAATTGGAATTCCAGCAAGTAGCCATGTGGACATTCTTCTCCATTCTCATCCTCACCGCCCTCCAGACCCTATCTTTCCCTCCATTAGCCTTCGCTGTGCAATACCGGGTCATCAATGATGCCCAAAACGACAATGATGGGGCCCGCTTTGAGGCTGAAGTCGGTGTCACATACGCTGAGGAGATAATGGAGACGATCACCCAGTTCATATGGGACATATTTCAACAGTACAACTCGTCTGAGCGCCAACAAGTTGAAACTGTGACCGTGTACATCAAAGATCACGTCGATGCTATAGCAATGACGTTTGGGGTACCTAATGACCCACTTATCAATGTAAGTTCGTCATATTTGGAAGGGTACCAAGATGATTTGAGGTGGGTATACAACTCTGTGCTTCACCACGAGATGACACATGTTTTCCAATGGTATGGCAGACCAACCTTTCTAGCCCCTTGATCGAAGGGATTGTGGAGTATATTAGCTTGCAGTCAAACTATTACCCGACCGATTTCGTGAAGCCGGGCCAGGGCGATAAATGGGATCAAGGTTACAGTATCACAGCCAGGTTCTTGGAGTTTTGTGAGGGGTTTAGATCAGGGTTTATGGCCACATTGAACCGGATGATGAGGGAATGTTATAGTGACGTTGAGTGTTAAATTCTCCACAATACACAACAGCCAAGCTAGGAGGAAAGAACACAATGTGCTGCCAAGTCAGCAGAGCACCGCGTCTACGAGCTCGGGGGCTGAACCCATCCATGTTTGTGTTCACTATCTGAAATGAGAAGCCCGGTGGCTCAACTCCTTTTAGCTGAAATGTGTACTCATTTTATTAAGGGGAACAATGAGTTGCGCTACAATCAGGTATTAGGAAGACTGTCGAAACTTTAAATATTAGATGCTAAAGGATATAGCCCATGTCGAAATACATGGATCAGTAGAACCCCATGAAATGCTTCCTGGCACCGAAGGTGACTCTGATAACCAAAATGTTCCACCTTCCAACAGCTCAACCTAAAACAAGCAATGATCGAGTGAATTATTTGATGTACCTATCATCTAGATTTAAAGACGGCATGAAGAAGATAATTACCTTTTCCTTGTCATAAAAGATCGTGCAGTGCTGATCTGAGTTTTCTTCGGTTCCTTTCCTTGAAGTTCCAAATTGTTCATAACCTTGTTGGTAAAACCCAGAATAAAACCATTAAACTCCACGAAAATAAGATTTCTGAATGAAATAAGATACTATGTGTGTCCTAGAGCATAAAAATTTATAAAAGAAACACTATCTTAAACATGATAAGCTATATAATCAGTTTGATGCTGGATATGTAACAGGGAAGTGGGCAAGTTCCCTAGTCACTTCCCTGATAAAGTAGCTCATAATTATTGAAACTAAGAAAAACAGTTCTGTTTCTGAGGAGCTAGTAACTTCCCTGATAAAGTAGCTC